>VXBB01008389.1:2008844-2097241 GCA_013399915.1 Illadopsis cleaveri
GCATGGAATATTGATATAAAATACATCTTTAAAATATTCAGTAGCTTAGAATAAAAGAAAGAGGTACTGAAACATAAGGGGCAGTACCTGCTATGGTGATCTCTTGGCTCCACCATCAAGAGTGGTTTAAGGGCTGAGGATGGGCAGAGCACTGCTCTGTGCCACCTTTTTCTGCTGACACATCCAGCCCCAGCCATACCAGTAAGTGATCTTGGTGAATTGTATGAAAATGCAAAATACAAGAATGTCTTGGTTTTGTTGGTTGGTTGGTTTGTTTGTAAATTAAATATTTTCAGAAATCTCCAGTAAAAGCACAACCTCTACATTTCCACATCAGAACACCATCACTCAATGTCTCACTCCTACATGTTGAGTTCGAGGAAAGCTTGCAAGATATACGCTCATCTCAGACAGTTTGTGTGTGTGGCCCCAAATTAAGTAATCACTAGTTGTACCATGGGATGTGATCAAAAGCTATTGGGAAGTCCAGAGCCAAAATCTGATGCACTGCAAAATCTGTCACCAAATACAACTGGTTCGAAAAAACCTTGGGGTTTTCTGTATTCCCAGCCTCTCATAATCCTGTTTAGGCAGCTGAAGAGGTAAATACCAGAAATTATTCTGTTCCTGACTACTCAGCTCAAAAGGACTGCATGAGAAAGGGTCTGTATTTCTAGCAGACAAAAGTACTTGAATTCTTTTGTCATTTCTCAGACAGTTTTCATCTATACATTCAGCCGCCATACGTGTCTTCAAGGTATTGAGATGCTGCAAAATCAAAAACTGAAATCAGCATAAGTGATTATTTAGATTAGATTGCTTCATTCTAGCCAAACTTTTCTAATAGTTATTACCAGTTTCAAATATATGTTGTCAGGGCAGGTCCTTAGCTGACACCTTGCTGCATGCTCTCAGTGGGCCTGTGCTGCCAAATATTTGTCCTGCCTTGTAACAGTTTTGCAAGATTTTGTAGCAGTCAGGATTTAGCTCAGACTGCAAGAAGTAGAAACCTAATTTTTCTGCATGCACTTGAGTCTGAGCCTCCAGAAGCTTGAGCAATGGGACTACAGAAAACGTTTCCATTCTGCTCAGTATTTAATGTGCAGTCTTTCCATTTGCAGTGCCATAAACATGCAGAGAGGCAGAAAATATTTTCCTGTGATTGTCTGTGATTAGTTCCTCCACTAAAAATGTCGAAATCTTATTTCCTAATTTTTACAGATACAGAGCCAGAGATTAACAAATAGACACTTCTGCAGTTAATGAAAGGTAAGGAAATTTTCAGCCATAAAAAGAAAAATTTTTGAAATTTAAATAACAGTAGCAGAACCCTAATTGAAAAATAATGCCGTCATAGAAATATAAATAATAGCACATTATCTTCTACTCAAATAAAATGAATGGATAACCCTTGCATTTTAAACAGCAAACATTCTATTTGTTGGTTTTTATTCAACATTATATTTTAGTGAATGACTTTGTATAACATATATACCTGCAAGAACCACAAACTCTTTTTTAAGGGCCTGAAAAACAGGGAAATGGCCCCTTTCTCTAAGTATTTAACTGGACTGTTAATTTCCGAGTTATAAACAAAGTTATTTTTATCTGAAGGGATATCCAAATGTTTTTGTCAATAATCCATTGCCTTCTAACAAACACATTATTTACTCTGAGGTAACAAAGATAAATAGTAAGCAAGATGAGCAAACACGTGGTCAGAGGTGTGATCTTTCTTTTTATATTCTCTGTATTGATGTCACTAAGGCAATATTAGGCAGATGCAATTGGCTCACCTAATTCTAATTTGCTTTCGGGACAGAATCATCTGTTCATGGCCACAGAAGCCACTGGGGTGGCATCTTCCAGTTCAGTATAGATGGCACGTAAGTCTGAACTGGAAGGTTTGGTTCTGGTAAGTAAATTCCTCCCTCACCAAAGCCCATGGGACTGTCATGTCCAACTTTGTGGGAACAACCTCACCATGGTGAATCTTGGGCAACTTCTGAATTGTTTGAAACTCAGGGGGAAAAGGGTCACACATGCTTTTCCAGTCAGGACCTATGCTGAACCCTGAGGAGAGAGACAGCCCTAAAAAGTAGAGATTTGCTATTATTTTTCACATGAGTTGTCATTGAGACCTCGTCTTCACTAAAATGAGATTTTTGTACTTTATCTTCTTTTACCCATTTCTTAATATACTTGTACATTGCAGAAATTGCTTTTTTCAAAGCACACTAATGGTAGCATGGGAAAAGGAGATCTTTACTTTCATACCTCCTTATAGGCAGCTTTACAAGATAACAACATACATGTTTAGCATTGCTACTTATGACAGTCTTTGTTATCTACTAAGCAGAACGTTATTTTTCCAGCAACATATAAAGCAGGCAAATGGCTGCTCATCATCTTCTTTTCAAGGATGTTGTACATACAATTCTCTCCTGGATAATAGCTCCTTCTATTGTCCATGACTTATCATTGTCAGGATTCTTTGCATTTCTTCCTTATCTATTTTGCTGGAAATCTGACCATTTTCAAAGGACAGGCTGAATATAAATAACCCATGCAGTATAGTCTCATGTAGAGTAAAGCATATACTGTTTTAGAATGTATAAGAATATTACTTTCACTGGTATGTTTTTGCTCCAATTTTTTCCTTTTCTTTCCCTCTGTCTCACTCATTTTTTTAAAAACTCTTCTAAAGCACTATAAAGTAAGTATCAAAGGCACCCTGGGTAATTAGCCATTACAGTACTGTCACAGAGGCTTCTGCAGTCAATACAGAGATAATTTGGGCAATGGTGAATGACAGCATTGTCCAGACTTTTGGGATAATCAAGGACACATCCAGCTGTACCAGACATCTGTCAGACCCATGAATCATTTCAAGTAGCTTTGCAATATCCAGGCAACTCGAGCAAAGATAAACACTTCAGCAGCACACAGCCACGGAAAAATACTGCTGCCACAAGAAAGCATTTAGCTGCTCAGTTCTGCAGGCCTGTCTCTCAAAGCAGAAGAGGTACCACACACTCTTTGTGGTTTTGAAGGGGCACACATTTTTAACATTACCTACTGTAGTAGGACTGAAATGGCATCTCCTACACATGCACACACATATTCATTAGAATTACTGAGGCAAAAAGAAAACAAGGGGAAAAGTCGTACAAAAAACTCAAAGGCTAAAGTAATCCTGATAAATGCAACATGCCCTCTTGCTAATAAGGGTATTTGTACTATTTTCATTGGCCTGAAATGGCTAGCTGTATATTTTCTAGATTTTGCATACCTCTGGTGGAACTGTTACTCTAAATGTGCATCAAGACTGGCAAGGAGCTGGAAAACTCACTTGTAGTTTCCTGTTGTAGTTACCTTAGTCGTGTATTTGTGTTGGAGAGCTGAAAGGAAACAAAGGCAGTGCTGTGCTTTGACATCCTGGGTAAGTCATGGGGCAAAGTCTGGAGTTATGGCATTTGGACTTTGCTGTGCCACAGTCACCTGCATCGCTGTGGGCAAGTATTCTCCAGTCTCTGTGATTTGGATTCTCCCTCTAATTACCAAGCCCTTCTTTGCAAAGTCCACTGACACCCCACTGGATTAAGTTATTCTCACTGCTTTGCAGGTTCATGGGGATGGCTGCTCTGTCCTAGCATGCTGGCTGTCAAGGATGAGTTAAGAAGAAGGCAAAACAGTTGGCACGATGAGGTGAGCCAGTTTCCCTTTCCTCTTTGAGATGACTACAGACTATGGAGGTGAACAAGGAATAGCCCAACTCACATTCAGACAGTGTGGTTTTTGCTGCACTCTGCAGGCAGAAAAACTACATGGAATTGCTTCTAATAATTCTACAAAAACACTATAATTACACCAGAGAGTAAAGGAGATTTCTGAACAACTGTGAGGTATCTGTCACACAAATATCTGCCATAGACTTCTTTGAAATGTCACACTTCACACTGTGTGTTTTTCCCTTGTTATCTTTTTATGGCACTGATGGGAAAAAGTGTTATTAAGATTTCAGGATAGCACTGAAGAGCTTTGTTTAATTCTGTCCTAGAGCCTGTGCCTAAGAGCAAAGCAGCACTGGCAGAGAGAGCTCCTGAAAGCTGCTGCCAGTGAGTGGAAGGGCAGCATAGATGGAGCTGGGCTGGGAGGTGCTGGAAGCAGTTGGTGATCTGGCAGGATGCAGAAATTGATTTGCTGTGAGTGCTGTGAATGCAGCAATTGCTTTTGGAAAGCAAGAGGAAGAATTACTGGTGAGACATCAGGGGCTGTGACTGACAGATTGGTAGCTTTCCAGTGACAGAATGAGGGACACTGAAGTATTTGGGGAGAAAGAGTGAGCCCACCACAGAGAAAATGCAATGCATTGATGTTGCTTCTGATTATGAAGATGTAGAATTGGATCTTGAAGAGTTGACAGAGGTGTTGACAAACTGTTGCTGCATCCTCTAAACTTATATTTGTCTTTGTCCCCTGCTTTGGCCTTTTCCTCTACCCCCATTCCCAGCTACCACTGCAGTTCAGTGTTATTGTCACTTAGCTCTGAAGTTTGGGTAATTTAGGAATATTGGTTCCATTATACCAACAAAGGTCTTCCTCTCATTTCTATATACAGGCATATTTTTCTGTTGTGATAGAACTGTGGTAGATTGCCAGTTTCTACCAATCCTTGCTGGCTGGCAGAGGACACTGGGTCAGGGCAATCAGGTACACTTCAATAAAAGTGTGTTTGATCTCAGGTATTCCCCTTGATTTCTGAGTTCTGACACCAACTGCTTGTAGTTCTGTACTGACCTACAGTCTGTGTAACTCCAGCTCCTAATCTGTAATGCATTGCCCATGCTGTTTTCATATGATATTGGCTCTACATAAGTTTTTGCCTCAGTGTTTATTCAAACATCCCCCGACCCCCCACCAGATCAAACTTCCTTTGTGGCATGGCTTGTTCTCAGGTTAGCAAGTCTCTGTGCAGTTGTTAGGGATTGCAACACCCCTCCAGTTGTGCTGGCCCCTTAATGTCGCCATTTGTATTGCTAAATAATTTGCTCATTGATAAGAGAGAGTAGTTATTGATTGCAATAGACAGCAATAATACTCTCCTCGCTATATCTATGTAATTTGTAGGTTATTTCTGCTATTTCAGTTTCCCAAGTTCATGTGCAGAAAGACGCTGTTGACTTCATATATCCAGCTGAAGATTTGATTTATTAAGAATCATTTTTAGCATCTCATAGTAGCAATCTCTTCAGGTCACCTACCCTGTCACCCTCAAGCTTTCTTTCAGTATCTTTATGGAGCTATTCAAATAATTTTTTGCTTTGAAGTAATCTCTAGTTAATTGCAATTCATTTTCCCCTGTAATATTCTTCAAGCTTTTGAAGTTTGTGCAGATCTCCAGAACCAGAATTCTCCCTGTACCCAAAAGCCTGGAACACGTACATTATTTCTGTGCTGAAAGCACTTCACTAATTTTGCTGTGTTGCAGCAGGGAACCTTTAAGTTTATTTGCTTTTATACCTGGCTTTGCACAGTTGTGTTCATTCATAAATATGGAAACTCACTTCTCTTACTTCCTAAAGTGTACATGTAATTCTTCCAAACTGTGCAAACTGTCTGGCTATTTTTACCTCTTTAAGGAAACTACCTCTCTTAAACACACTGCTCTCATATAGATTCTCTAGGGCTGTTACTGCTCTTTATTCTTGTTGTTGGTTTTCCAGGAAAATTGCTTCAAGTCAATGGGTAAGACTCTTTGGATTGGCAGAGCCCTGTCAAGTACAAATAGCAATGGTCCTGAGGAACCCCTTGTCACAGAATATCCTGAACATCAAGATTATTAATGAGTTTTTAAAGTGATTAGATAAATTCATAGATATTTGAGCTATTTGGTAATAATTAAATGAAGCAATCCTGAGAAAGCACTCAATACAGCCAGTTCATAAACATCTGGTTACTGGAAATTAGTTTAATATAGCTGAGGAGAAATTACTCTGCACACATCTTAGATTTTTTACTCTCTTCCTAAAGAACCAGAGCTGTCAGAGAGGAAGTACAGATACAGGAGGATATCTGAAAGTTTATACTTTCAGGCAACATTTATGGCCTTTGGATTCTTGTAAGATCATTTCTAGAAACAGGCTAATCAAAGACACATTAAAACTGACCCAAAGTATCCTAAAAAAATTACAAGAGTTGCTACAGCAATATGTCTTGTCTGAGCATGGGCAGTTGAGTTACTGCGCCTGCAGCAACAGCAGAGTCTCAATAATAGAAGTGCCCCCCAGTCATTACGTGATCTCCCATCAGGAACGGGTTCAAAGGTCCCCAGGAAATGAGAGATTTTTCCTCCTCAGAGTTACAGTAATCTCTAACCCATCGGCATATGGGAAGAATCTGGCCCTGCATTTTCAGCTCACTTTAATCACACGAAGACCCAACCATCTACTATTGCTTTTTCATAATCTGCTTTAATTGTCATTGATTTGTACGTTCAGAGTGTGCCCTGAGCTAACCAAAGCATTTTGTCTGTGTTTGTGGCTGACTGCCGGAGTTGCAGTCCTCGAACTGCTCTCCTTGGGGGCCCTGATGAAACCTTTTCTGGGCAACACCTCTGTGTTTTCCAGGCAGGGTTCTGCAATGCAAGGATCACCTGAGGCAGGTCCCTTCTGCACACGTTTAACTGTCACGTTGCCACCCTCTTCCTGGCTTCCATTCCTCTCAGTCATCCACACTTAAAACAATGAACAAACATATTTTAACAAAGTAAGCTGGCAAACAGATATTTAATCAATTATGCAGGAAAAATTTATCACTGAGAGAACAATCTGGATAACCACAACCCACAAAAATCACATTTAACCAAAAGGACATATAACTTACATTGGCAATGAAAGAATAGTGTTTAATTACTTGAACTCTGTGAAGTGACAACTCCAGTGGAGACTCTAATGTGATCAAGAAACTATTTAAGACATGCAGGTATCTTTCACCTTGAAACTTAACATTTTAATTTACAGTTAATCTTCTCAGCATTTCAACAATACATAGTCTGATTTTTAGTAAGAAAGTTGCTGTGTTTTAAACATTATTCGGTACTTTGTTGATTTAATGAATGAGGTAAGTTAACTGGACAAAATTTCCATGCAAATAAAAGATGGGTCAAGAGGACAGAAAGGGTAGTTTCTTCTAAATGTCACATGTCATGGTGACCAGGCATATATTGGACACATTGATCATACTTCTATCACCTGGAAAGAAGTGTCATTGTCCCTCCTAGATCTTTAGTAAGGACAAAGCCTTGCACAACACAGACAGCCTGCAGCAAAGATCCAAACCAGACAAGAAGATGGGTAATTTAGCTGTGTGAAATGATTAGGATTCAGTTTGAGTAAGCTGAGGCACTACTGGGAATTTTGATGTGACTGTCTCGTTTTTATCACCTATAGTGCCACCCCTGTGGTGACAGAGGCAATTCTCTGCTTGGGGCAGCTGTGAAGGGATCGGCTGGTTTGTGTCTCCATGTGGAGAGCCTGGCTTCAAACATGAGTCAGAGGTTCAAGAGAGGGAGCCACACCAGTAAGTGGGACCAAGGGTACCCCACATCTCAGGAGGGACTGCGACTGCCACAGGCACCTCCTACTGACAAACAGAGCCGGGACAGCTTTGGGGTTGGAATCATCTTCTGTGGCACCAGAAAGTCTTAATAAATATTTCAGATTACTTGCTGAAAGTCCACAGCAAATATTAAATAATGCAGCTCGATCTTATTTCTGCCACTAATGGCAACATAAAAAAATAAAGGAAACACTAAGAAAAGGGAAAAATGGATTTGATTTTTTGAGTACCTATCTCTGAAAACAATTATAGTTACTCTCAATGATGAAGAAATAAAAAGTACAAAATACACAATGTCTTGTTAGATTAGTAGAAAAATATTTTGTATTTCACTGGTATAGAAAAAAATTAAATATTGGGGAAAAATTTACAGCACTAGGCACAGAAAAACAGTAGAATTGGCTGTGCAGAAGTTTTTTTCAGGAAAATATTTCTTAAAAAGAGAGAGAATGATCTCTCAGGAATGATCAAGAGCAGTAACTTTCAATACTTTGCAATTTTTAAAAGCCTTTATCACCTGATAGAACTGTGGCCCCTCATGATGAGAATATAGCTTGCTGACAAAATGGCTTGCTTGTCTTTGCTGCATCTTGCAGGTCTTTACATAGTCCCTGGATTCTCAGTGGTTACCAGAAGCTGTTTAGCCATCGTTGTAGCTAAATGCAGTGTGGCCTCAGTGCAAGGGAGTGGGATTATAAGAATGCTTTAAGCCTCTCCCATGTATGTGATTTTTGGTTGTATCTTCTTAGTACCAAAAAATATTGGTGGCAGAAGCAGCAACAAAATCCTACCAAATTTGTGTGGTCCAAATCTTTGTCGCTGCAGAAAATCCTGCAGGAAAGGGTAAGGATAGGAAAACCCCACACTAGATTTGGAGACTTCTCACAGCTGCTTGTGTTGTAACCCGGGAGGAGACTGGGCAGATGGAAAGTTCTCTTTTTCCAATACCTTTCAGAATGAGGCTTTGTGGGAGTTCTCCAATAGGGAAAAAGAAGATGACAGAGGCTGCTTAAGCTGCTTTTATTTTCCCAGGAAATAATAAAGGCACAGGGTTTACTGTGTAATGACTCCGTGCCTCAGACACTTACCGATGTCTTTGCATTCCACTTTGAAACACAATGCTGTATGAAGGCAAATCCATAACCCTGGCAGACAGAGCTGCCCAAGAACTGAAAACAAAGTTACTTAAAAACATCCCTTTTTTGTTCAATGAAACAATCAATATTTTTTTAGTATCTCTAATAGTGACTTAGTAGACCTCAAAAGCGCTACTCCAATGAGTCTAAGGGGAAAAGAACACTACTTTGCAAAGCATTTTCTCTGATTATTTATCCAAAGTTCTGCACTGGCTGTGGTGTAAGCACAAAGAATTTGGCAATTCAGAACTTTTGTTTGGATGTACTGACATTGTCATCCCATTGTCATGAGTAGACTGCCAAGGACAGTAATTCAGACTTCCTTAGGAGGAATTAAATAGTCACAGATAATCCTCAGTGTATAAAAATTTTTAAAAGTATCTATATTTTGTTCTGTACATTTCTCTTTTAACTTTAGTAAGCTTATTTTGATGACACAGAGTCATTTCTACAAGCCAAACTAGACACATAACAGAGTTACCTGGGCTTTACTTAGGTTGTACCTGCTTTTACCAGGCTGAGTTCTAGTTCTCTGTGTTCCAGAGGAAGTTAGAACCATGAAAAAAATATGAAGATGCCCAAAATTCCTTAAATTTCTACATAATAAAGTTCTTCAGGTGCAGTATCAAATCATGCTGCTATCCCTTGATCCATCTCCACTGAGATAATCTGAAAGTTACTGTTTCTGTATGGCTCCAAATCTGTGGGATGGCAGGGGCAGGGCACCCAAACAAAAGCAAAACCCAAAACACCACCACCACCTCAAAATATCTAGGTATCTCAACTTTCAAGCTTAGCTCCCCTTAACTGCTGGAACACCATTTGTGGATGAAGAATAGGGTTTCCCTTGTAGCCAGGAAAGTTAAGAATCCTTTCAAAGAATCTCTTTGAAGAAATTAAATGGTGTTCAGTAAACTGGAACACAACAGGAACTTCATGTGCATGTTCAAAGGCAGGATTTATATCCTAATCTGTATTTGTCCATCAGTATGGCCTGGACAACTCAGGGCATTAATTTACTTTGAAGGAGAACCTACAAAATTGATATGCTACCTTGGCATGCAGTTTTCTGAGCTGGTATTCTCAGTGTACTCCCTCCCATTAAGGTTATTGATAACACCCCAAAAGGGATTGCATTTTTTTGAAATGTAATTGAGTTTTTTTGAATCACTAAACATTTATGGCATGCAAAACTCTCAATATGTTGTCTATAGGTGACCATCATCTCAGAGGTGCAGTAACCTTTTCTGTCCAGAAAAGCTTGTTGGCTTTTGCAGCATGCCATATAGAGTATCTACAAAAAATTATTTTGTAAACAAGCAACTAATCAGGAATTATTTCTTTGCGTTATAGTACAATAACCTCCAATAATGAATGCATTCAAGAAGGCAGTTGTCAGTTTACTGTCAGATACTTCATGAACTGAAAAGATGTTAAACCATATTTTATGAAATATTAATGTACTACAGCATCTGGTTTGCTATGTCATTGCACTGCTTTGAATATAACTTAAAGAGTTATGTGAGAAATACTAGAAACAATATATTCATTCCAAATTCTATAGGTCTATTCTGTATCAGGGAAAGCATATTAATGGTTTCCTGCCATATGGATGAAAATAGAGCTATCCCTCCCTGTTTTTTTTAATTGCAAGTTAAAGACCAAGCTAAGAAAAGGTGTTAGAGGACCCCACAGGAAAGATCTCTTACATTGTCAGGTTACAGATTCTATGTGGGGCATCTGATATTTTCAAGAGATTCCTCTCCTGTCTTTGCTTAGGTTTATAGGCTGGCCTTCCATGTCCCTTGAATACAGAAAATTTGAGTCTTTCTTTCATGCAAAAATCATATACGGGTCTGCTTTTTACAGAGGCATCCATCCTGAATTTCATACAGGTAAGTTTTTGATTTACAAGTGAAAAATAAATTCATGTAGTTGTACATTTGCCTTGGTAAGACTCTGCCTCTATAGGTTTCACCTAGCATGGTGACCATCTTAAGCCATGTGTAATTAATCTGCCACGGAAATTGATTGTTTATTTATTACGTAAGTATGAATTTTAATAAAACTACTTTGTGAAAACCTAATTGCTACTATAGTAATATAGCATAACAGTTCCTCACATAAATACATGATTATTATGTACAGTCACTTATCTGTGAACGAGCTCTGCTACTACTTTCCTTAATTAACGATACAAAGGGCTCCTTCATCTTTGCATATTCCCTAGCTAGGACATTGATACTCATTATTTCCTAAGTCCAAACACTGAAACTGTGTCAAGAATGCATCTATCACCAGATGGGTACTTATAGTCAGCGGAATTTTCCACTGCGTCAGCAAATCCAGCAATTTGCAATTTCTGTATGTCTGACGTGTTTTTATTGGTGAAGATCACTTTCAAATACCAAGATCATGAGACTGATTCCTCGGTTAGTCTCTTTAGCAGTCGAATGTAATGATAGTAATTAACAGCCTGTGATTAGGAGCCACTCCAGAAACCCTTCGAATGTTAATTTGCTTCAACTAATATGCAGCACTTCTGTGTAATGAGAACTATGCTATAGATTCATGTGAAATCAAATTATTTTCCAGCATTTAATCATACAAATGATTCTCAGTTAATCACTTGAACAGTAAATTTCAATGTTCTAATAAGTGACATATTTCATCTGATTTATTACAAATATAGGTGATGGTATGGTGAATCGAGTACCATTTCTTAAAAAAAGGTCAAGAACACACCGTGTGGATCACATGGTAACCAAGGTAATCTCATGTTATCTTTTTGAAGCAAGGTATTTTCAAACTTTCCTTTATCCTCCACTTTTTGGTTCTTTATCCTCTCACTTTCCTTGGGGTGCTTTTCTGTATGACACCTGGAGTGTACCCCTGAATTGCACTTCCTCTTTTTCAGGCTGTAGGTTCCCAGGAAAACTGAACCAGTTGCGCTTCAGTGCACTTGAAGAGGGTTGTAAGAAAGTCAGGCAGAATGAGCTCACCTTGCCTGTGGACAGGAGAAACCATGGAAAAACCACAGTAGAATTAGGTATTAGCCATGTGAGTTGCTGCATTCCTTTTTGTGTTTTACATCTGCGAAGGCAAACCATGCTGTTGAGAATAACCAAATCATTCCTTAGGTGAAGGAGTCAAACACATTTGAAAAAAAATATGCTCATTACCTAAGTGTAATCTTGAGAGAAAAGGCTTTCTCTTATCTTCTGGCTTTTGGGGCAAATACACATTGTGAGCAGTGACCCTACAGACCTGGGACTGCTTGCTTTCTCCTTCTAGAAATCTATACTGACCACAGCCCCCTGCATCAGCATCATCCCACTGTGGACCCTGAGGCCATACCCTTCTCATTGCAATTCTGTTGTCTAGTTCAATTCAAAACCAGGAGAAAGGAATAAAGGAGGATTATTGGAGAGAGATATTTTGAGGTTATTTTTAATTTACTTTTTAAATCTCAAGTTTTCAATATGTAAATTCTTGCTGGTTTATCCCCCCCCCATTCTGGATACTTTCTCTTCTAGCAACCTTACTCCAGGTATCTTTTTATTCAGATCTTTCTCATGACAGTAACCGAGTTCTTCACCTTGAAGAACTGCAGCAAAATTCAGTGCTGGAGTGAATATAATAAACAACACCTGTAGCTGCAGCCGAGGCATGTATAAGCCCTAAATGGCTTAA
Organism: Illadopsis cleaveri; assembly: GCA_013399915.1. Taxonomy (NCBI): domain Eukaryota; kingdom Metazoa; phylum Chordata; class Aves; order Passeriformes; family Timaliidae; genus Illadopsis; species Illadopsis cleaveri. The sequence continues at coordinate 2,021,294 of VXBB01008389.1, forward strand.
GAAGTTTTCTGAATTTATTGTAATTTGACTGTTGGGCTAGATTTTCCCTCTTGGAACTTAGAGCTAAAAGCAAATCATAAGGCACCATGCAATCTCTTTTATTACCCCAAACACCCTTAGTGTTGCACAGGAAACTTCATCTGACACTTCTTGCAGTGTCTGATGCCCTGTTCAGGATACAGCGAGTGGAGCTCACATATCTGATTCTGCAAGCTGGCACCTGCCAGTAAGGACAGGTTTGCAGCTTTTTTCAGCATTGTTCACCCAACACAATAAAGAGGGGATTTTGAAAGTCAGCATTCCTGAGGATAGGTAGAATGAAGGGGAATAGTTTTAATCTAATTGTAAATGCCCTGTTTTTAAAATACTTCTTGTCAATAAATCTTTCCACTAACAGACATTCTGGAAGCCCGCAGCACAGTCAAATCAGGAGTCCAGCTCCAGTTATGATATTATATTTCCATTATTCAATTAAAATTTTTAAAAATTTAGAAAGTTACATTGAATTGGCTGATTTAAAAATGTGTTCAGTCTTCAGAAGCTGGTTTTGGTAGGAATACTGAGAACTTCCTAGGATGTGATGTATTTTCACCACTCTGCCTTCTACGTTCCGCTTAACATCTGAAAAAGGACCTGTTCAAAAACCTGTCTACAGACTGAGCACAGGGTTGAGAGTCAAAACCTCCTGATTTTGAGCTACAATTATGTTTTTGCAGCCAAGTTGCTGTGTGGGCTTAAGCAGCTCATTTTCCAAATATACACTAAAGGAAATAATGCTTCTCCATCCCAGCAATGAATAATGTTGGTTTATAACTTGTTAATATTTTTAAGCATTTGGAATTGCCTACAAAGATGTAAGTAGAATCTCTTCTCCCACTATATTGCTTCTATCACTATAAACTAAGACATGGAAGTTGAGCTGAGTTCTCTTTCTAACAACTTTTGTGTTGACTTTTTGGTTGCTGTCCAGTTTTCTTCAAACTGCTGTCAGTCTTAGGCAGGTAAGGGTATTCTTAGCTTTCTATTTCTTTGCTGCTCCCATATCCCCCAGCCCTGAATCTGCTTCCATTTCTCTGATATTGTATCTATGCAGAGTATTGTGACCCCCCTAGATATGGATAACTGGTACCATGGATAGCTTGTCAAGACAAGCTCTAACTGGCTCACTTTTCATTTCTTTCTTATTTTAATTTATTTCTTCTGTTCAAAATCCTTTTATTAAAAGCAGGCAGCTCCATCTACTTGTGGCAGCTTTCCTCCAATGCTATTATGAGATTCACTTGTAATGTTCTATAAATGCCAGCCAAAATCTATCTGCAAGAACATCTGCTCAACAGTGCAAACCTGATGTAATTACCAACCATCATCTTCTATCCTCCTGCTGGGGCAACTGCTCCAAAGATGACTTTTTGCCCTGAACTAAAAAGGAACTTGCTGTTATGTACAAAACCTGCCACAGAAAACTAACATGAATTATACTCAAGTTCTAACAGAATCTTTCAGCTACAAGAGATAACAAATTCCCAAGTAGTATGAGTCTTGTGGAAATACTTAAATTTTTTTTATGTTCTTATTGGCTGCTTCTGCTTCATACATTGTTGTTCTGTGACATGATTTTTAAGGGGTGGCTATAATTATACAAAATAACTCTTTTCAAGTAATATAATTGCAAAAAGATGTTGCAGATGCTCAAATTTGACTGTAATTAAGTTATAACAATGTCATTTATGTTTGTGTGTAAACAGGGGATAGATACTAGGAGATGGATAGTCTATAAATATAAATATACACAATAAATGTATACTGTATTTTCTTGTAGGAAAAACACAAATTCCCACACTATATAGTACTAATGCCAGATAAATGTTGCAGAAATCTTTGATATACAGCCCCTACCTGTCAGCAGCTTTTTTGTGACTATGTACTGATACCTTCCTCTCTGGGAATTGTTTCCAACATTGCAAACCTCTAAGGACTTTCAATTAATTACAGTCTTCTCTCTCAAGCAATCTGATAGATAAATGTTTCCACTTTCCTTAAGCTGTAGAACTGACTTCCAGAAGGGCTATCTACCTTGGTGTTCAGTCCTTATCCAGAGTCTCTGGCTGACTTTTCAGTCAATGAAAGTGTAATGTGGATCCTAAGTGTGAAACTCTGATAACCCCAGCACAGGAAATGCTATAATTACAGGATCATGCATTCCTCAAAAAACATTGGTTTTACCTCATTCCTTGGGAAGAACCTCCAATTTTGCTTGCACCTGCATAACCTTGTAACTCAGGTATTATGGGGAAATCAACACACAGTTTGCCAGTTATGCTGTTTAAAAAGGCAGGGAAACCTGGACTGCTGAAATACAATCAGAAAGATCCACCAAACCATTATTTGATGTGCAAATGCAACATGCACAGGATGAGGTTTCCATTGTATTTCTAAACAAATACATTTACAAACCACGGCTAAACTTCTGGCAGAGCATCATGTCAGCATTGCCTGTCTGCCTGCCTGAAAATACGTGCCTGTGGGACCCAAGGCAAGAGCTCCTTGTTCAGCAACCTCTCTGCTTCTAATCCTTTAAGACTTGCAGAATTGTATCCTGGTTCCTGGAGATTTTGACCATCCCTTAGACTTTTGGTGGGATGATGTCTGCATAGCTGAAGCAGGTAGAGCTATGCAAAAATGGGCTATTTTCATAGATTCAGCAATGTCCCAGACACAAAAGTGGGGATTCCTTCTCAGAGGTAGCAGAGGCAGGTAACTATTGGCACGAAGGGGCATTGCTTGTGATATATATGTATTTCTGTGCAGAATGGTGGGGTTTGCACATTCTCTGCTATATTCTGGTCTTGAGTTACTCCTAATCAAACCATTCTCAGTATTGAGCTCCACAGGGCTGCACTGTGCAGCAGCAGCAAAGAACTTCTGTCAGTGATGGTGACTTAAAGAAATTCTTCAAAGACATCTGCAGTGACATTTATTCATCTCTTTCTCAGTTGCCCCAGACTTTTTGTTAAACCTGTTGATATTTTTATTTCTCTGGATAGCCTTCCTACTGCTGCATGTCTGTAGTTTATCATCTGAGGGAAGAAGCAATTGCAATGACAGAACTAGACCTTGTTATGCTATGAGTAATATTACACACAGTCCAGCACTTCTGGAGGGAATCTTGAATGCTGGTGCTTTATATACATGATAAACAAGGGGAATTTGGTTTGTATTTGAGATAATTTATGGTATAGGCTGCTTCATGTGTAGCTGCTGCTGTGCTGTTCTTTCATGCCAAGATTCATTACCCTTAATGGGTTGGCTAACATCTCTGGGACTTCTCAGAAGGTCTGTTAAAGAGCCCTAAAAGAAAAGGATACAGATTATAGCTTCACATGTTTTTCATAAATGTTTTAGACTTTTGGAACATGTCATTAAAATTTTTCAAAAGGAACAGAAGATAAGCATAGTATTTTCTTCTTCCTGCTCATTTTTGGGGTAATGAATTTTCTGCTTATTGAAGCATATTTTGCCTGTTGTTCTTTGCCTGTTGATTAACAAAGAACTAGAATAGTTATCATATTGCTCAGTAGAAGCACTTGTAGTTGAGTAGCACTCAATGTCTACTCCATATAAACCTGCCTCCCTAAAATTGTGGCTTGTGCTTGTGGAGCAAAGGACATAAAATGGAGGTAAAAGCCTATTGGACTAGAATGGCATCTTCTAGATCCACTTAGCAACTCTTCTGCAGAGGGATAAATGATAGAGGAAGGGTAAACTGGGAGATTCGGGCTGTAGGTACCATTACACCAGACAATATGCAGTCCAATCACAAAAAGCAATCTTAGTTCTGAGCTACTATGCAGTTGAGGTTTAATACACATTACCAGTGAGTCCTGCCTAGAAAGTAATTCTAAAAATTTCTATGTATAGCACGTTTGGAGGCTCACTTATGTCGAATTTTGACCTCATACTGAGAAGAAGTGTATGGGGCAGCCATCACCAATTCTTGCCTTTTACTCTGCAGGGAACTGGTGCAGCATCCTGAAGGGATCTGACACAGGGTTCTGTGAAGGTAATGAACAACAGAGAACTGGAGAAAAGGCTACAGGCTGCTGTGGTCTCTTCTGCCTGCATGGGGCCCCGGTGTGGGTAAGGAGAATCTCTTTGGAACACTGATACAGGTTTCAGGCAATTCTTCAGTGTTTACTTAATTGCCTTTTCATCCACTTTGACAATATATTATAGTAAAAATACTAATTATTATTACTATTTTCATCTGATAGAGTAAAATAGCATTACAAAGGTGTGCATAGTGTATTTCCCTAAGGCTGAGGTCAGGAATTACTGGAAATATAAAATCAAGTTCTACTCCTACAAAATTTCCAGACCAAAGTTATTTAGATACAATAAATTGCAATTTAGAGATTTTTTTATATTAAAAAGCTAGGTCTGCTGCCATGTATGAGATTTTTATTTTACTAAAAGAAAACAAAAAGGTACATTTCAAAATTAATTATGCATGTTTGTAAGTATGTGTAAGTGAACACCTTTAAAATCTATACACAGATTAGATTTATAAAGTAAAATTCAATAGTATTTTACAAAGCAATAAAAGTACTTGTAGATTCTCATGAAAAACATCAATATATTTTAGTTTTAATAATGACAATGTTTAATAAAAAAGAGCCAGTTATCAGCGTCATGGATAATGCACCATCAAATCTTTTCTCACATATCTGTGCATTTCATCTTTATTTTTACTAGTCTTCTCAATTTACTTTTACTATTTCTCTCTCTCTCTCTTTTTTTTTTTTTAACAATAGACCTTGGTAAATCGTTATACTCCTTTTTCTTTGAATTTCAGGATGAGTAGTTTCATGCAGAAAGGTTATTTATTTTTGTGAGCATGTCTGGCAGGGAAATGGGTGTAGCTTGTTTCAATGATTTTTGCATAGAGTATGGCATAATTATTTCTATATTTCTTGGCTAAAAAAGAATCTTGCAATCTACTGCTCTTGAGAGCTGTTGTCTTAGTATTTTCCTGTATTTATTCTGAAAATGCAATCAATGCAAACAGATATAAAATAATCCAGTTTATTTCCCAGGGTCCTCTCTTGCTTATACCAGACTACTAGCTTTTACCTACTACTTAACATCAAATGGTGACACAGCACTTAAAGGAAAAAATTATTTTTCAGAGATGAGATTGTCTTTTCCTTCAGGCTCCATGGGGTACAACTGCCCTAGAAGTGGGCATCACTGGTTCTGTGTACCTTATCCGTGATCTTCAGATTAGCACAGAAGTTATTCCTCTTTGCTACAATCACCACATTTGAAGAAAATCCCCATTTCCATTCCTTCTCCTCTGAGCTGTGAAGAGGAGCTCATAGCTCCAGAGTGGCCAGACATCTGTATGTGGTTATGTAAGTACAAAGTATTTGCAGTGAATGTTGCAGTGTGGGATTGGTGGTGAGTTTTAAAATGTACCCAGGTGCTGAAGCAGGAGGTGTTTCTTACTGCCCATTTAGCAAAGCACTGGCAAGCCCCTTGTTGCCCTTCTGTGTGTGACAATGGGAGCAGCCCCTGCTGTAAATGAGGATCAGCCTCTTCAATTGTTTTTTCCCTTCTTGCCTTGGTGCTGTATTTGGGAGCATGCATTAAGTTAAATCTTGTATTGGCTCACTCAGCTGGTGCCACTCTGCCTCCCCAGAGCCAGAAGGACAAGTGGACAAGTCGTTTTCTGCTTTACTAAGAGATTTGAAGGTCAGAGCATCAAAATGGTAATTTCAATCAGAGCCAATCTGGTTGCTCAGCAGAGTAGCAGAGCTACTGTTGGTTGCAGATCTTAATGCATGCAGAGATTGTGATCTAATTCTGAGCACTGCTTCTTGGGTCAGATCTGGTTGAGTCAAATTGTGATGCACCAGCCCATCGGGTCATTCCTGAGAGGCTGCCTCCCACCTAGGTGGCAGCAAATAAAAAGACAAAGAAGAAAGGAAATGGAGATCTTGCTTTGCTGAAAAAACACAAAATTCTACAATAAGGATTAGCACTTAGAAAATAATCCACTGTTCCCTTTAGTGTAATCTCAGCAGACAGACTAAATTCAGTGTCAAAGCCTTTGCAGGTACTGTCAAGCACCAGACACAGGCACTCCTTGCAAATGGATGGGAGTAGAAAGCAGGGACTGGAAGAAAGAGAATAGATTAATTTCTTATTGTCTCTCAATTAATCCTTGTAGTGCCAAATGGCATAATGTTGACTACAACAGGACATTGTTAGGAAGTCACAGTTTTATCCAAAAAGGAGAGAGGGATTGCAATGGCTTGTTTTCAGGTGTAAATATAACATTTTTCCTGACAGTATAATAACTAATGAGGATTTGTAGGCCCTTGAAGGAATAGCAGTATTTTTTAAACAAATATACATGAGTTTTTAGACCCTCACTACAGCCCTCCCCGGATGCACAGGTCTGTGCCCAGCCCCAGCACACAAACAATAGCAGAAACAGCAATTATATAGCAACAGAGAGTAACATTTTTCAGACACCTTGGGTACTGTATTAGGAGAAAAAAAAACCCCAAGCAAACAAATTAGGAAAATAAAAGTATAGCACAGCACTTAATCATGTAGTTGTCTCATTTAAATCAGTGGATCAACTCATTTTTGTGTAATTATGCATGTTTTTAAGACATGCTTGGTATGTCATGAGACTGTGTAATCTTATAATTGCAGCTATTCATTTCTCTTATGTTTGCCCTACCTTTGGAGTCAGGAATGTTCCTGTTTTACTGATTGTGGGCAGCTGGTGTACGAGGTGCGTGCTTGTTAGCAGGAGCTGGTAAGCACTGCAATAGGATGCACAGCCACAGAGTCTTAGTTAAAAAATAACTACTTATTGATGAAGAGATGGTAAATTACAGAAGTTGCTTGACTCCAGTGATACTACAGCAACCCTGCAGTAGACAATGAAATTGGCAAATGGTTTCTGCCACCTTCTCTGTACCCTGCAAAAGTTGAAACCAGTGGAAGCCAGAGCAGGTAGGCATAATTACAAATGGGGAGCTCTGGCAAAGATGGAGTGCAGGTGGTGGGAGAACAGTAGTAAAATGATGTGTTTTATGTTACTGGTGTCCCGTCTTTTATTTACATTAGTCTGCTGGCAGGATGTTTGTCTGTAAACATTACCACAAAACACTTAAACAGGAATAAAAGTAACTTTTATTGAAGGAATTTAAAAGTAGTCTCTGGAAAACATGCAAGAAACACCATGTGGACTCCACATCTTCTTCAAAGTAGAGTGAACACAGCAGGGATCTGCTACTGTCATCAAAACCAAATCAAAATGGCATCGTTTAATATTTATATAATTGAAAGTATAAATCCAGTTTGCTGCCTGAAAGTACCTCTCATGACAGCAGAACACTCATCTTCTCAATCTTGTAATAACATCAAATTAATCCTGCAGTTTTGGCATAAACTAGCAACATCAGGAAAAGAGGGCTTACCACATATTGCAAAATACAACTTTCCATTCTTTAAACTAATTAGAGAGGCAGCCAGTAGCACCACTATGGTTCTGTCAGCATTTCCACAATAAAACCCCCTTTTCAGGGCTTTATAACTTGGCTGTAAAAAATTAGCTTCAGGCTGAAGCTTGGCATACCGTGGTTCACCCCAGCAGCAAATCAAGCTGTGCATGTGGTTATGTGTGTGGCTTGTTGATTGTTTCCTAAATACAAATTTTAATTAAAATTAATTTTGCCACTTCTTGGAAGACAATGATAAAACAAATTTTAAAATAAACAAAGCTACATTATATGGCAGGCTCTTGCAGCAAGTTGTTAAAAGCATGGAAGTTTGAGGTGCAAAGAGTACAGCCTTGTGATGCTTTTTCGTTTGAAATTAAATCATCAAGGTTTGAAAGCAGGTTATTGCACTTGCATGATGAACTTATTTCACAGGGTGTGATTGACTGCATGAAAGCCACCAAGCAGCTTTGACAGAAAAATACCCCACAAAAGCAACTCACGTGAGGGCACATAGCCCCTGAAGCCCTTGGAACAGCTGTGCCAAAGGGAGGATCCATGTCCCCTGAGCTGTAGGACTGTCCAGGCCACTAAATACTCACATGGAGCAGCCATCAGTGCCCTTCTCCACTTTGCATGTAGCAGTGACAATGTCAGCCTTTCTCAGAGATCAAACTGAGTCAGTCATCTCTTCCAATTGTGGATGGCAAACTGCCGTTTGTTTAGTTTCCATATTATGGATGATCTCAGTGCATTATTAGTTCGTAAGTGTTCACATAACTCGTTATATTCACACATTTTGCAATGAGCTGACTAGCATAAATAATCTTGACTGTAAATGCTTCTGTTTCAGCTTCACTCTGGTCTGTAAGAATGCCCAAGAATTCCATGCACCTGGAAACACTGCAGCATGAATAGAGAAGTGGAAGTATTTGAAAGCAAATCAGAAAGACTGGTAAGAGGAGTAAAGCTGACTAATTCTTTTTTCAGGGGAGTTTCTTAATTTTTATACAGTTTCATGTTTTGTTATTTTTCATCAGCATTTTTAAGAGTTAATAATAGTTAATTGTTAAATAAAAATAGGTTAAATATACAAGCCTTGGAAGCTAAATTTGCTTCTTCCAAAGAAGCAAAGAGAAAGACTCTAAAAACACATAAGAGATGGAGAATGTCATCAATATGCAGTAACATGCTCTCCAAATCATTCTTCAATATAAGTGTCACAAAGAAAACTAACAATCCACATCCAGTATTCCTCGATCAATGAACAGTTGAAGATGAAAATTAATATTATAGAGTAGAATAACCAATTATAAGCCAATTCAAAAGTCTATTCATCACAGATTCATTTTTGCAATGGATGGATACGACTTGGAAGGGAGAGAAAGTAAGTGAGTAAGCAGCACTGAGCCAACTCACCAGCTTCCCAAGCACAGAGCTTTGTCTCTTCCCTAAAACAGAGTTTATGGCTGATGAACAGTGAAATATTGGGGCTCAGCCCATTTCCCCAGCTACAAGGAGTCAGTTAAGAGCCACCTCTCATGCAGAGGTAGTCTCAGGTTCTCCATAAGATCAACAAAATTTTGTTCCAGCTTTAATTTTCTCCCAGAGTAGCTGCCAGGATATCCTTGAACACATAAACCCAATTAAGCCAAGCTAAACTGATCATTAGGCTTTCAAGTATGTGTCTGCTGAAATTTTATAAGGCTGTAGTCTGCTTAAAGTTTCACCTCCTGCAGCCACTCGCAGTTGACCCTGGGAGTCCACTGGAACAACAGACAGAGGCTCCTAAATTTCTGGGAGAGTCTTTGAGTTGTCTCAGAATTAGAGAGGCTGTCCACAGCACTGTGGCTCACAGGACAATTGCTCCAAATTTCTTTTTAACTCCTTTACTCCTTCCAGCTGCTGAAGTGGCACCCACTCAGAATAGCTGGTGTGACTCTGACCTGACCTACACCACTGGGCAACCCAAGAGTGTGCAAGTGAAAAAGCACATGAAGCACATATAGGAGACATGTATGTGCTTCTTCAGGCACCATTTGTCACCTTGTGGACTGGTTTAAATTTTCTGATTTATTTTCCCTTTGCAAAAATGATCATGATCAGGCTGTGACCATGGAGATTTCATTCTGCAAGTGCTAGTACCAGCGGAAAGTAAACAAAACCTAGAGCTTAGTGTCCCCCTTCACTCCCCACACCAGTTCCAGCTTTTATAGGCAACTCACCTTCACACAAACCCCTCTAGTTCTCCAGAAGATGCTGGCCATGTAACCAGTAACACCAAATAAACTGAATTTGTTAAATGAAGAGGGTATGCATGGCTCCCTAATTCTGCTGCTTTCCAATGACCTTGCTCAGTCAGCTTTGTGACCATGTTTTCAGAAGCCAGTTTCACTGACCCAAGCTAAGAAATCAACATCAGTTCTGCTCATCTGAGCTTTGTTTTCTTGCAAGGTTAGTTAATGCTTAAATAGACTGCAGGGCTAGGTGAGAACACCAAGAGGGTTTTTATACACAGCTATGGGCCAACCCCAAGGCCACAGCCAGTCTCTGTCCATCTTCATGTTCACTTTTCCCTGTCTCATTAGACATTGTGAGCATCCTCTCTCTTAAGTGCTGTTTTTTCATCCTTTAGTAGGTCTTCTGTGATAGTAAGTATCTCACGTACAGTTTTGCTTAAGAGGTGTTTGCTCCCTTCGATTCCCTTCTGGGAGTACTCAACAGCTGTCTGGCTAAAGTCCTGCTTTCTTAAATTTGGGGATGTGCTGACTAAACTACATGATCAGCCAAATGCAGTCAAAAACATGTAAGAACTTTATTTAACATATCCAACCAGGGAAAAAAAATTACATGCAAAAATTAATGTATTATAGTAGAGGAACACAATAACGTAATCTTTTGTGGATCAGTAGGACTTTCAGGCCATCAATACCCATGCTATTGTGCTGTCATTGCCTAGGACTGCACAGCCTCTACAGCTTCACGTGCTGAATAAGCAATTCCCAATATTTAAAGATATCCCTTGCCTATTTGGAATCCCTCTGCTTGCTCTGTTTTTTTTCTGAAGGACACTGTCTGGCTTCTTTTTCCCAGCAGTTTTGATTTCTATATTTCTAAAAGAATCTCCCCTATGATTTCTGCAACGTTGCATACAACCCAACTGAACGGGAATCCAAGGTCTGCTGCCAGTGAGTGCTGAGAGCACAGGAGGGTGAAGGAAGACAAAACTCCAGTCAGACTTTGCATAATTCCAGCTGCTGAAAGAAATACATACAGAGGGCTGAAATCAGAGGTGGTGTAAGAGGTAAGTCAGGGCAAGAACCTGTACCATAACTAGTCTTAATTAAACAATCAAAACTGAAGATGAAATCAGGTATAATGAAAAGGGAAATACAGCAAATTATAGTAAATGTAAATATATATATATAAATATAAAGATATATTAAAATATATTCCTACTGCTTTTTGACTTTCAATTATCAAAAAATGTGTACGTCAGGCTGAACATGACCAACCTGATATATCCTGTGTGGTTACATTATGATTTCTGTCACTGCCTGTGACTGGTCTTGCACCATGGCAGAGGTTACAATAACAGGAAGGAAGAGAGGTAGTTTTTCAAATGTATATTTTTGTATTTAAAAATAATTCATAAAGATCTTTATAAAAGTCTAAAATTTAAAAATAATTTAAAATAATTATATGGAGGTCATATGTGTATATTTGTAAGTAATATGACTGTAGTTAATAATAATAATAATACAGTACTATACTTAGCTATTATTTCCTTGGCTTTCTTCCTCAAACTAAAACCAATTTGGTGATTTGTACCATTCTGGCAACCAACAGGAAAGAGCAGTGAACATCCCATCACAGTATTGGCACTTACTGCCTTTGCTGAAACCCTGCATGATTGCACTGTACTGGTTGCATTGTCCAGAGGGCCATCACAAGTTTCCCTTCTCAGTCTGTGTTCTCCACTCTCAGGTCATGCTGGCAGGGCACTGTGACTTCCAGAGAAATCAGAATGTTACACTAGTGATGAATTTGGTCCTTTGTAAAAAGAGACTGGAACGCTTCTCTTCTCTTCTCTCTCCAGCAGGAAATTCTTCTTTCCATTCCAATGATTCATACAAATCTCTTCATCTATTTGTGTGAAGCTCCCAGTCTCACAATGAAGCAACAAACAACAAAACAACATTAAGGGAGATGCCAGTTATGATTAGGCTAAATTTAGCAGTCTCCCATGTATGTTAATGTTCTATGTACATCATGCATGCAGCTAAAGGAATAGATAGAAAAATAGACTGGGAAGTGGAAGAAAATGAAGTTCATAGCAAAGACTGTTTTCCCAAACAGAAAGATTGGGAATTGCTTCTTTCTTTTACTCTTTTAGATTTGCCCTCCCCAACTCTATCTGACAACTTTCTGCTAACCCTCACTCTTTTAGTTATCACCTTGCTTTTACTACCCTGTTCATTGGAAAAGAAAGCAAGCAGACAAAACTGGAAAGCAGTTAGATGAGTATCTGGCAGCGTTTCATGGGAAGCATATCCTAGAGAGCAACAACAATCTAGATAAGGTTCAACTTTTCTTTGTGCTTGTTTCAAGGACAGTTTGGCAGTTCCATACTTCCCATGTATGCTTTGCAGTTTATGCATAAACGTAAACTTCCTCCCCTGGATATCATCCCACAAAGAAACAAATAATAATAGAAAAAAGTTTGAGGTAGATACTTGTAAATTATAAAAATCATACGCATCCATAATTTCATGTTTTATATAAAGATTTTTGAAGCAGCCTTTTTACTCTCACGTGTGAGAAAGGCAAAATGCTTTTTCTCATAACCAGTAACTATACAGATAGTTATGCTGGAATGGGGAGGGACAAACAAACCTAACGATGACAGATCTGTACAGAAAGCTGTTAGTATGCCAGATCTTATTACAGAGCAGTGGGAGGCCTTGTATGCTACGTACCAGCTCCATAGGGACCTCCATATTTAAAATGATGAAAAAAATGTGATTTGAAAAACCCCTCATGGGCAGCCTTCAAAGGCACAGACAGGTTCTGACTGGATTAACATTTATTGACTGTTTAAGCCTGCTTTTTTGCTTCAGGACAGAGATACACGAGTTTAATTGCAGAGGCTGTTCTGCCAACTGATCACTAGAGTGGCAACCAAAGCTTTACTAATCGGTCCTTCATTAAAGAAAAGTCTCTATTACAAAACAAATTAAGCATGCTCTGATCCCAACCCACAGGTCCAATGGCATTACAGCAAAGTTTAGGCTGCTAGAGCACTGAAAAACTTATTAAGGTTTAGCGCTGAGATAGCACTTTTGTATTGATTTTACAATACACAGGTATTATGATTTATGGAGTGCTAGTGTCACTCTAACAAGCTGAAGGACACACAATATCATCTCCAACATCATTAAAATTCAGAAGCCTCTAGAACTAACTCATCAACCACTGTGCATTGTCACAGGCTATAGAGCTGTATTCCAGTTGGAAAACGCCATGAGTTTCCCGGACAGTTGTCTTCCAGAATAATTAAATTTAGAAAAAAAAAAAAGGGCGGTGCGGGGAACAGTGAGAATTCAAACCCTGCGTATGTTTTAAAACCTTTCCTTGAATGTGTAGTTCAGTAATAGCAGGCAGTGTTCTTTACTATCGCCTGTTCGAACAGGGCTGCTCCGGCTTCTGCCGCCCGCTCAAGGCGCCGCAGAGCGCCACGGCTCCTTGGGGGATGCAAACCCAACGGGGACCGCTCGAGGACAGCTGGACGCTGTTCTGCCTCGGTCAGTATCCCGAATGCTTTATTTTCCCGAAGTTTGGGTGCGCACCGCATCCCAGCCCTCCGGCCCAGGTGGCCGCTCTCGCCCTTTTCACGGAAAAAGTCAAAACCCGGCGGTTCCGCATCGCGCTCCTTTCCGCCCGATGTAAACAGAACGCGGCGCCGCCACCTGCAGCTGCTCAGCACCCCTAGCCAGTCTCCGCCGCCCCGGCCGCGGCTGCAGCGGGANCGGCCGGGCTGCTCCTCACACGGGCTCCACTCCACCCGGTGCGCGCCCGCCGGCCCCTGCCTCCTGTGCCCCGCTCCTGAGCCCCTAACGCCAGCTTCGTGTGCCACAACTGCTGGGAGAACGCAGAAAAGGCACATAATTCTGCCTTTCTTCTAGCGATCGCCAAGCTCCCACGATTTTATAACTGGGATGACAACAATACTCATAGCATTGAGTGTGCCTGGGCTAACTGCAGGAATTTGTCTTGGCAAAATCCTGTTTTCCTGTGCCACGCTGCACTAAGTAGTCACAGTTTGTAATTATGCCGGCAGGAATCCTCAAGCCCGGTTCTCATATGTGCTACTCTTCATACACCAATGGCATTTACATCAGTGCTACCAAATCACTTAAAAAGGGAATGTAGGAACAACAGTACGAACCACCTGCATACAAAAGCCATTTGTTTTTAATGAGGTAGTCTATGGTGCCAGGTATCATATTATAAACATTTCCATTCTTTTACTCAGTGACCACTGGGTAGCTGTTATTACCTACCTCAATTCATGAAAAATGTTATAGTGCTATTAGATTTGCTATATGACTATAATCAAATATGGAAACATACATTCTACCACCACTTTCGTGTGCGGCTCCCCTTACAAGCAGTGTGAATGTTCCATGTGAAAGGACTTCAAAGTCAGGCAATTGTGTAGCTATACTTATTAGAAAGCAGCCTTATCTGAGGAGTTTCAAGGTTCTAAATTGACACAGTCTTGAGACAAGCCTTATGTTTCTGTTTGGCATATACTTACTATATTTTTTCTTCCAAATTCTGAAATAGCTAAATATTTTTATCTTTGAGTATGCTTGAAAATGTCATTTGAAGTTCTAAAATACTTCCTAAATTATTTTTCTGACTAACATTAAACTGGAGTTTATTGATCACTTTAATCTTTAATTATCCCTAAAGATCTTCAGATTTACATCTTACACCTATATAGGTCTTAGTTCAATTAGGTGAGTCTCTTGATCTCAAATTTCAGAAGTGTCATCAGCATAAACAAGAGTAGGATAAGTCCTTAATACGTGAGTAACAAATGTAAATTACTGAATGAAAACCCACACAAAAGTATATATTAGCATTTCTGTCTGCTGAGAATTCAGTACCCTCCTTTTTTGGATTCCTTACAAATCTATTAAGACTCAAGCAGTTCTGCAAAATGATACTCCAGTACGTACATCGGAGTAACAGCTAAAAGAATAAATTCTTTTAAGTCTTCTTAAAATTAATATAATGTATAGATCAAAGATTAGGTGTTTTCAAAACTTGCGTAAATAGGTATTAGACAGAGACACATTAGAGTGGTAGAAGTTGTTTATATTTTTGTTGCTTATATTTTTAGTAGCATATTATTTCTAAGGAAGGAAGAAAAGGCTTTTCTTTCCAGTATAGCCAAAGATGCCTGATTGCAAAATTCAATCAGTCCTAAAATTAAAATTAGGAGGCTGGATCAGCATGAAAGCAATTGTGTTATAAGTCAGTGTTAAGATGTTATTGATAGAAAAGCTAATGCAATACATTTTCTTCTGTCACAGGTTTCTGGCCCAAAGCAATTTGCCAACCAGCAAACCACCTCAGCATAAACACTGGGGAGCCCCCGCTGGGTCCTGGAAATCCCGCTTGTCTGCAAGTGCACAATATACAAGGCAAATCTCCATAAAGCTCAGTGCCACAGTTGAATACAAACACTCCTCAGGTCCTGCTGTGACTTGGCATACCCCGCTGGACAGCTGGAAACTGAGAGGAAGGGAGCTGCTTGCCAATAACGGGTTACAGGGGTTGTCCGTGCAAAGTTTCCTGGAAACAGGCAGTGACTGACATTATTATTTTGTTGGAGGATACTCATGTGATATATAAGATATATACAATGATACACAGTTGCATTTGATAAATAGTTGATAGGATATGCAGCAAAACAGCACTTTTTTGATATGATCCATGTGCCTCGGCTAGGAATTAAACCCTGAAAAAAACAAACAGAACTTGTCCCAACCTTACATTTTACCCAACATAATTCTGGATATCAGATATTGCCCTAAATGTCATTTTATTATGTGTATCAAAAAGATTTAGTATGCTAAGGGTCATGAATGTGTATCTAACACCTCTGCAGCTGCAGTTTACTGTAGATAGATTACATACAGTCACTCTTTCATTTTTTTTTCCTTGGAACCACTTGCAATGAATTGCTACCAGCGATCATTAAAAAAAGATTGCTCTTTTTATGTAGCTTGAATATATGAAACGCTACTTATCTGCATTCTGAAGTGAAGAATGCTTCAAAGAAAATTCAAATATGTAAATGAAACAGCTAAACTAGGGATTGGCATACATGATCATTGTTAGTCTAATGTAATATAATCTTTAAGGTAAAGAAGCTACATTTTTTAAACCTGAATAAAAGCCCAGCATTCTCTATGTGTTATAATAAATTAATTCAATAAAAACAGGTACACTTATCCTGTAAAGAGCTTATTAAGCAGACTGCTAGTGCTGCAAAATTCAGCATACAGTAAACAATACTTTTTTGTTAGAATAATGACTTACAGTTTATTCTTTTATACTCTGTAGCACTTGGGGACCACATCCATTTGCCAAAATAATACCAAATTAGTACTGCAAATATTGAAATCAGACCTTTCAGACTAACCAGTGGCCTAATTTTCTCTTCAATCTGCTCTTAATCTCAATTCATCAATAACACTGCCTTATTATAGGACTTTGACAGTGAGCTAGAGCTTTTGATAAATTATACATCTCAAGCCAGATTTAAAATTTGAAGCTCAAGTGCTAATTATCTGTACAGGCCTAGTTAATAACGAGATTTCTTGTTAAGTATCTGATCACAGCATGGGCATCATTTGTCAAGAACCTCAAGTCTACCTTGGAGACTAGCTCTTCGAATTCTCCCTTGCCTACCATATGTAAAATTGGGATCTTTGTTTCTATAATAACCTTTTATTAGGAAGCTGACATAATGATTAAGTTCGCTGTAGACACATACAATGAGTTAGACAATTACCCTTGCTGCTTTAAACTACTCAGGCTCCTAGCAAGACAAAATAATTAATATTGAATTTTAATTTGATGTGTTCCACATTTAAACCCCAATTTGCAAAGTACACCTGGAAGGCTGCCGCTGTTTCCTTGCAGTTTGTGCTGATGAAATAAAAGCTCCTGCAGTTTGAATGTAAAAGCACAGAAGGCATGATGCACCACAATCACTTCTCAGTGGAGCAAAGAATTTTCGAGCATTAATGGGAAAGGTAATTACCTAGGTCTAACTTTATAGCCTTTTCTCTAATGAAACTATAATCTCCCAGGCCTACATGGTTTAAGTATTTACATGATTTTAACGATTTCACTGCCATAACAGTTGTCACACATGGTAATTTAAAAACTCAGTGCCTTGAAACAAAGATGCTAATTATATTTCTATATTTTTATTATTGAAGTAAAGCTGGACTGTGTGAAGTGACAGAACCATAATAAAAACAACCATGCGCTGTGGTGCCTAAGTGGAAGGGGGTGAGAGCAGGTATTTGTTTGCCAAAAAAAGGTGCCTAAAAGCCTTCCCAACTGTACCTGTTAACTGCTCAGCAGCTTAATTCCCCTGAGCTTTGGCTGTGGGGCAGAGCACACCCTGTGCTCTGAGGACTTTCAGTGTCTCAGACTTCAGGCAAAACTCCCACTGTGCCAACTTGCATAGTCCTTTCCTTATGAAAATATGAATGTTTCTCAGCCATAATCAGCTAAAGACATAGCCCATCCAGACAGTACTGGCCCTGTAAGGAGGAGTCCTGGAGCCCTTCCCCTACACAAGCCTAGTGCTCCTGTGCTAGCATTAGACAGTCCTGATGGCAAGCACTTCCTCCCACACATAGCTGAATTGAGCCTGAAACATATGGGGAAATGGGCTCTTTGCCTGAAGGACTGGACAGTGCAGCTGTTTGCAGGGTGTATCCTGTAATGTGGTTCCAGTTTTTCAGAATGGTGCCTGGAGTGTCTGCTGGAGTGGGATAGGGCTCCCACCCAGCTCACATCATTCTGCTGTTCACAGCCTTTGCAGTCCCCTCTACATCTCTCTCTGGCCTCTGCTCTTACTATGCTGAGCGGCTTGGCTGTCACCTCACCTCTGTGTCAGATTCGTAGGCGGGCAGGGGAGTAACAGCATTAGGAAAGTCAGCTTTCCCAGTGATCTCAGCTCCGGTGCTGGGACCCCTGCCTTTACTCAGCTCTAGCAAGGCTGGATGACTTCCTCCAGCCTTGACTTTTGCCTGTGCTTGAGAACCTCACACCTTTAAACATGCTGAAGTCATCGCTGCTACAATTTCCAGGACAATCTAATTTGATGCTCATTGTCACGGCACCGCTTTATTTTCCAAAACCTGCTCAAATTTCCTAGCTGTGGGCCTCAGGTGCAAAGTTTGGATCCATATCAAAATATGAACTTCCCAAAAAGACATGTGTGGAGATGCCTAATACAGATGGCTTCTGATTATTATTATTATTTTCAGCTTGTGACACAAAATGACACAGAGTGAGACACTTAAACAGAAAAATCAAAAGCCACTTTGCTGAAAGGAAGGTGAGTCTCAACACCATTTAGAGTTTCAGTGGGGAGCCAGAATTTCCATTTTGAAGAAATTTCAGACATTTCACTCTTTTTTTTAGTTCCTTACTGGAATGAGAAGACAAAAAATAAAGATTTGTTAAGATTATTTTTCTGGCTGATTGGAAGCTACTGGTCTTCAAAAGTCAAGGCTGTAAGTAGTGTCTGTTTGCTTATAAATTTAAGTGAAAGATGCTGTAAGAAGACATCAGAACAATCTCAGAGAGGTAAGCTCTGCAAACCCCTGGGGATTGAAGGATGAAGGATGAAACCATGGGCAAAAATCCATGAACAATTTAATATGGTGACTAAACACTGATTTCTGCTTTGGCCCCTGTAACAACTGTGTTGTTGTAAGAAAGATCAGACAAGACCCTTGGATGAAACCATGTGGATCCTCTTAGCCTGGGGGGGAAAAGTGTCAGTTAATCTGGCACCAAAGCAAGAAGCAAAGGAGCTGGCAGGCTGGGGAGGGACAAGAACATAATGCTGGACTGTGGTTTTCTATTTTTTTTCTTGAGGAAAATAAAGAATTGTCTTTTCTGCCTTAGCTCAAGGGGGCACTGTAGACCAGGAGGGAGATCATATGGCATAATAATGTGTGATGACAGCAGCTAAAATCTCCTTTTGACATGTTTCCAGCTCATAAACTGGGCTATATCATTCAGGGGAAAAGACCTATTAGTCTTCTCATCTCTTAACACTTTGAAGGAATACACTAGGGTACTGGATACTGAGGAAGAAGCTTTGTACCCCAGTTTTAAGGATATCAGCACTGGGAGCATCAAATACTTTCTCTGTTTCAACACTAGATGTGATTTTATGTTATAGGATTTCTTTTTCATTTGAAAGCATAGGTTTACAAAAACAGGCACATTTTAGAAAAGATGAAATAAGAAGGTGCATTATTAAGATGGTAAAAAATGACAGATATCTTTTTTTAGCTATTCCAGTGTAGCCACTCACTAGCAAGGTTGCCTAATTAGCCTCCACCTTTTACCCCGGGGAGGAGAGGCTCTGAGAGCTGCTGCTTTCCTGCTCTTCCTCTTCAATGTGACAAACAAAGGCAGCCAAAGCAGCTGCTCTGAACCACTGGCTCCTTCAAGGTGAGAACAGAGTGAACGCCTTCTACTGCTTGCTTATTCCTAGCTTGCATATAATATGGTTTATATTGTATAATAGATGTAATTTTCTTCTTTGTCTCTGAACCATCTCAATTACTATTGCTACTTAGTACTTTAAGATGTAGATCCAGGCCTTTTGAAGAGGCTTTGGAAGCCCTATATTTTATGGTATGAGAAATAAGAAAACTTCTTAGTATATTAATGACTGTTTCTTTCTAATGATTTTATAGAAAGAAGAAAAAAGTATTATTCTACTGCTAATGAATTTCTGAATGAGTTATTCAGATTAGGAAATTTCTAACAAAGATTTCTCATTAGTTTTAGAAGGAGGTCCTTTCAGGATTCCCATCACAATTAAAAATAACTTTACAGGACAGATCTTGCTGAACTGATAGTCAAACCATTAATTTTTAGGTATGTAAAAATGATGTAATACTTAAGATGTTTGGTGTATTACTCAAGACATTAGACGTAATACACTAGGATAAAGTTTGTTTTGACTATATGATAAAACATTAAAATTTGAAAACACTTTGCAGCAATATAGAAAATTCACAAATATTTGCAAATCCATACAGGCAACACAAATCAGACATCCTCTTTTTAATGTAAACATGCATTGGATTTTTTAGACATCGTATTACCATGCACTAAAGCAGCCCAAATGACTTATCAAAAACACTGCCAACGAAAAAAACAGGTTTGTCACTTTGCGGTGGTCTTAGCAGATAAAGCAAAATTGTCACTATACATCATCCTTAAAATAAAGACAATACCAAAGGGGAAGCTGCCAGAAGGTGCCATTTTCAGATGTCAAGATAAGGGATGGACGTCTGAATTAATGCAAGACTTGTTGCATGTTTTCTGTAACAGACAACCTGGTGCCCTGCTAAAGCAGACAGTTATGCTTGTTCTTGGATGCATTTCTAGGGTGTATAACTGAAGGAACCTAAAAGAACCTTAAGAAAACAAATACTAGTCATAGTATTCCTGGAAGTAACTGCTATGGGTTCTTAATGGTGCTGTAAGCAATCCTTTTAAAGCTGTATGGAGAAACAATGCAGAGATTGAATCCTGGGGGTAACAATCCCCTGGAAAAATCCATTAACCCTAAAGATATAAATTGAGAAGCCACCTTTGGCCTTCCTGGGACAAGGCCTTCTAGGAAAGAATAACTGGTATCTGTGTTGTGCGCAGACTGTGTAAATGCTGTGTGTCAGATACTGAGGGTGGGAATGTTGGTGCCATTAGCAGAACAACCAGGTTAGCAGGCATTGCAAGAAGCAATGACAATATTGACAATAATGTAAGAACTACAGTGATCCTAGGGAGGAGTAAGGGTTTCCTTGGCAAAACAAGTGCCCACTAGGGCTGAGGTGGATTTCTGCACATCAGGAAGATTTGGAGGGCTTTTTGTTCTATGAGGTGTAATTGTGACATGTGTCAGAATTACCAGGAGCCATTGTCTACAAAGCTACCTCTGCTCTTGGAAGTAAGGAAAGGACCTTTGTGGAAGCTGCAATGCAGATTTAGATTCCCCTGGGCTTGCATGTAACATCTTTCTGAACCTTTCTGTGTGTGGCTAGTGCTTGAGTTTGCTGGACTTCAATACATTAATCAAGACAATCTAAAATCTCAGCTGTGTTTAGGGGTAGATTTGTACCTATTATGGAGTTCTGAAAATGGATGGAGATTAATCAATTTCATTTTGATGAGAAAATATGCTTCTCTGAGTGCCTGAAAAATTAGAATTAATATTATTTTGGTCATGAACTTTCAATAGAAGTTACTGTTGAACAACCTAAAGCTTCTTGAATGTGTCATTCTTGAACTGAAGAGTCTGTCTGTACCCCTTTGCTTTCCTATGTCTCTACCTTGTTATATTTTCAAGCTGTTGAGCTTTTTTTTGCTACCAGAATTGGATTTCTGGCACAAACACAAGCCTGATGCCAGCTGGTCCCCTTTGCTGGACCTTCCTCATGGCAGAGCTATAAGAACATGGAGTCTCACTAAGTTATCCGTTTACCTTATCTTATTTAGAAAGATGAAGGGTCCAGAGCAGAGGTATCTGTGAACAGGACACCTTGGAACCCTGGAGCTCAGAGCTGCAGAACCAGCAGGAACAGGACAGTCACATGCTATAACTGTAAAATCAATCCTGTGACACTCCTGCCGATGTTAAGGCTGTTATTTCCACAAAGTCGTGATACGCTTTAAAACAATTAAAATCTAAAGAATTACTCTCTGTTCACTAACACGAGTGTAAATCCTGAAAACTCCTCTGATACTGGGAGCTGTAGCTGAGTTTGTCTGTACTGAGAGAACTGAAAGCAGAATTTAAATGTTAGTCATATTCCTTCACCTGTATCCATGCTTGAGTTGGCCCTAGAGTTGGCTTCAAGAAAAGAGTGTTGTAGTGTTAAAGATATTTAACTGCTAAATCTTTGAATTTTCACCGGTCATGTACAAAGCCAGAGTAATACCTGAATTACATTTCTACTGACTTACACTCTTCACAAATGAAAGCTGGTGAGATGACTTGCTAACTCATGCACTAATTAATCTTCAAGAGGGTAGAAGTACAGTGTTAAATTGGAGCTCAGGTTACAGAGATGAAATCAAATGAACAAGTTCAGTATCTCTAACATCTTACCACTTATTCCACAAACTGTCTAAGTACATCAAGAGCTTTAATTAATTCTGAGATTCTCTGATCAGTTGCAGGAAAAAAGACAAACCATGGAATATGGCAAAAGAGTTCTAATCAGACTGACCTTGTGTGTGGCACCAGAATTATCAATGTACCCTGTATACATGGTGCAGATGATACACTATCTCTGCATCAGACTGTGCTGAGATTCAGACCTCCACCACAAGTTCCAGTACTCAGAAGGGTGTTCAGAAGAACCTGAGAAGACCTTAACTAATCAATTTGTCAAGTAAAAAATGTTCGCTGTGAGACTTTAAGTATAAACCAAGTTTCCCACAAATTGCAAGACACTCCCTGCAAATGCAAGTTCTTTTTGAGGATTAACTAAGGTTTTTGTGCTGGCCACCCTCTTCCCCAGTATAAACCCTGTAAAAATCATGCCCTGCAGACAGCTCACATTCCTCTGTGGAGGAATGAGTGAATCTTGAAACTGCCCCAGGTTGGAAGGGAGAACCTCCTCCCCACCACTGTGTCTGACTAGAAGGGTTTGCCCTGTCCGTAGCCAAGAGCTCAGCAGAGAGGAGGGTCACCCAGGATCTGTGTCTGTCCTGCCCCAGGGGAAGCTGCTTGAACACCATATGAGGGGCAGGCCTGGCTTGGGGAAGGACCTTCAGGTTCTGGTCTAATTACCTGCTCTTTTGACTTCTGCAAGCATTCTGAAAGCATTTTTTTAAGATGTGGCAGGTTCAGAGAGAAATCATAGTGTGCTGGGGAGTTAAAGTGGGGCATGGCTTATTTGATTTTCTTTTTTCCACATAACAGCTGGACTTTGTATTCCAGCTAATTTAGGTAGGAAGCTTGTTTTTTATTTCATTAACTTGCAGCATGAATGTCACCAACCATAGTTGATAGCAGTGACCACTGCCAAAAAGTCACCAAGGCTTTTATGTTCATAGGTTCATAGTACACCTTATTATGCCTGTAAAGCACATAGCAGTGGATCAACACTATTTATTCTAGAACAGGAACTACTTAATGCTCAACTATGTTAAAAATGCAGAAGTGAAAAAAGCTGATCTTGCCTCCATCTCTCCAACAGCTGCCATCACTGGGGAAGAACTAACTTCAGAGCCTGTGACAATGTTTTCTGATGAGCTATTGGCACATTAGAGACCTACATGTTCACCTGGGGAGGAGCACACCTGTTCAGTCAACCTGTGTGCATGATAACGTATGATAATCGTGCATCAGTGCTTCTGGGGACTCTGTCATTGCACCCAGACTGCTGAGAGATCCTTCCATTTGTAATGCCAATGCGAGGTCCTACACACAGAATAATGTTGGAGCTCGTTTGTTACTCTTTTCACATACTCATTTTGGTAAGGAAAGTTGACAAGGTCATAATCTAAATTCTCAATGGTCTTTTGATTTCAGAAGAACTTTAGCAATCTACAGGAGCTGAGAATTTGGCCAGCTTTCTCCATCATGTTGGTTGTTTAAGGACTATGCAGAATAATGTTTTTTCTTTAGAGGCTGATAAGTTCAGTCTTCTGAAGAAGCTGTTGACTACCATTAGTAGTGGGTTCATTTGTTCTCTGCTGGACACTGTCAGCCAGCAGGGGTTTAGGCTGTTGTGCAGCTCCCAGCTCAATTATTTCTCAGGGCTCTTTGTTTAATATAATGGGGTCAAATTCAGACTGTAGGAGGCTGATGATTTCTGGTCCAATTTACAATAGCCTGTCTGCAAGCCCACCTTGAATCCAGTTAATCTCTTTCATAAAATGAAAGCATTCAGTTTTTTGGTCCGATATTTAGTTTTTATAATGTGAGCTGATTAGCAATTTTTCCTGTTCAGAGTGGTTCTGATGTGTTTATACAGCTGTGTTGATAGAGGAATTATATTTATTTTCCATATGGTAATGCACTGCAATGGGAAATTTTTCTGCTGAAAGATGAAGAAATGGGAAGAGGTTGAATACTACCAATATCTACCATTGACTGTTTTGTAAACCTCCAGCTTACAATTAATCATATGCTTCTGACCACTGTTAAGAGTGTAATTTCATCTGTAGGAGGCCACAGTACTCTGGTTTGTCAGTATATAGGCATTGTACCTGGCCAGTTGGCTTTTTAGAAAAGGTATTAAATTGCCACCTTGGCTGACTCACAAACACTGAAAAGGACTGTGAGTCTTAACTGCTCCAGCTCAGCCCAAATCTTTAAGGCTGGAACATTACTGCAGAGAGTAGGTACTTACTCCAGGGATGATGCAGAAAGCTCTGGGAATTCAAGGATCTTTGCAGAATAAACTGCTCCATTTATTTCTGTGTTTTATGAAAGGGCTGAAACAAAAGATCTCAATCTCACACTATCTAAACAGAGCAGCAATGAGACTACTTATCATCTTCTGGATTCAGGCTCTAATCCAGACTGTAACTCAGTGCACAGAGACACAGAGAACACTTGACATTTGATGATTTTTGCAATGAGGCAAATGGATAAGACCTTTGGAAAGCTTTAGCAATGGTGATCCAGAATGCAGGCTACACTTCTGCATCAGGCTATTTCTACTAGGAGGTACAGGGTTTAAGCTGGACCTGATGTAGTGTGTTACAAGTCTTCATTTTGCTGAAACAACAACATCTAAGTGCAGAGATAATTCATGGCAGATTTTGTGTAGAGACCTAGTGATTGAACCACCTGCTTGCAAAGGCGGGGTAGGAAGGCTTTGCAGTTTTATGGCATATACCACCTTTTCCTCTTAAACAGCTGTTTTTTCTGTAGCAGTCAAAACAACACCGTACCACAGAAGCATTTTTGTTTAATCTGAACTAGGTGTCATATGACCCCCTCTGTTGCATTCACTTCAATCCATGGATGTTTATTTCTTTGATACATATGCAGATCTGAGCACTTGCTATTCTTTGTAGTGCAGGAGAAAGAGGCAGATATTTTGCTTATATTGCAGTTTTCTGGTTTTGCTTGTTTACAAATAGAAAGGCTTTATTTTTACAGTTGTATCAAGAACCTGCAGCTTAGAGATGCTTTCCAAATATAACAAAACAGTTACCAGAGTAAGTGACTTAAAATTTAAACTAAGGTAAGGATAGAATTCTAAATACATTTGAGTTTTTGATAAAAAAAGTAAGGCTTATTTGCTGATTACACAGTTGGTGGGAAAAGATAGAAAGCCGATTCCCCTTTATTTCCCTTTGCAGATAAACATATGAATGTTGATTCTCTGCCCACACGATAAACCTTCATTGTGGCAGTAATGGATGCATCTTGCAAACAGGAAAGGAGGTGAGTAGGAAAAAACCCACAAAGCTTACTTATTCAGAAAGAAAACTAAAACAGATATTTTATCTTTGAAAGTAATCTCACTATTGAGTAAATAAGATGTCAAAACTAACTGTAGTCATGGCTCAACTTCTGTTCAGTTCTTCCTTAGAAACATTGAATAAAAAGTATGAAATTCATTAAAGTCTATAAGGACATGAACAGAGGGCAGCAATCTTGGAAAGGCACTGGAAAAGTTTCTAGATGACTCTAGATTTAATATTTCTATTTTACATGTCCTAATTTCATATCTTAATTTTTATTCCTGATTTCTACATTCTACTTTGAGCATTTATATTGGAGTTAAGTTCTAAAAACTTTCAGAATTTTGAAGAAAGAATAAATATTTCCCTTTTTTTCCTTTTTCCTAGAAGACCGTGCTTTTACTGCCCTTTCACTCTCTTTCAGTTCTGGTTGTTAATGCATAAGAAGCAGTCTTATGAGAAGTTGAGAACCCTGAAGGTAAAAAGCCTGAAAAGTAGAATGTGGTACTGTGAGTAAAAGGTATAGAAGCAGCAGCTGAGCTAAGGTTTTAGTGAAGCATCTCAGAAATGTCAATAAAGCATTGGAAAAAGAATAAGACGAGCAAGAAACTGGCTAAACAGTAGATATTTAGCTGAGCTGAAAGGGAAAGTTCTTGGAAAGAGGGTATTGATTCAAAGGCTGATCAAATATAAAGGGCTGAAAAAATGTTTTTATGACTACCTTGATGCAAAACAGATATTTTAATTTGCATCCCTGCAGATGATGCAAATTTTAAAGGTCTTGATGGTTTGGAACATGTCTGGACTATTATATAGTCAGAAGTTAGGGAAATAAAAGTTTGAAAACAAACTAAATGCAACATTAAAAAGAACTCTAGATGTAATCTGGAATTCCATCAGAAACATCAGATGAAGTGAAGGTACCCTTTAACAGTCATCATGTACAAGTTCAAGCCACCAATGCAACAGATGTAGTGAAGATCTAAATGTTCAAGGCTCCCTCCATGATTCTGTATGTTGTTGTATTTCAGAACATGGGTGTGTTCCAGGTGTACAAGGTTTGTCTAGCCTACTAAAAATAAAGCTGAGGAAGATATATGATTCCATATGATTTTGCATATAGCAAAAAAAAAAAAAAACACCCAAAAAAACAAAAACAAAAAACAGAGAGAAAGAAGATTCTATTAAAAAATTTTATGCCAAATAGAAAAAGACTGATTTCAGGACAATTTAAATTTTAAATGGAAAATAAGAGGAAGGTCAATCTAGGTCACCAGAAACCTGAATTTTGAGGAAATCAGAATGTGAAGAATATGATTGTTAATGTGGATCACTTACAAAGACATGATTATTTATGGCTTCAAAGCCCTCTGAGTGGTGTTTTCTTCATTTGAAAGTTTGGCTGAATTGCAGTAGCACCTTTGGGAGCACCTTCAGCTCTTCTCAGAAATCAAAACTGGCCATTAAACTCAGTATCCAGAAAAGATTGTCAAAACTCTTTTGTCTGCGCATTGTGTTGATAACTTCCTGCAAACTCACAGTCTTGCAAATGCAGGTCTTGACATCTTGAAATATCAGTTTTACCTTTTGAATCCTCTATTTGCATAGATATGCAAATAGAGGAAAGAGGTTTTTCCCAAGATCTAGACCTCAGCGTACTTTTCATGCATGTTTAGGCAAACTAATTGCGAGCATGACATGACTGAGGAAGAGAGTGCACAAGCCCTGGGGGAGGGATGAGGTGTCACTGTTTTGCTGCTTTATCAGTAGATACCCATGAGCTGCCAGATCTTTTCTGCCTGGAGCTCTTCCTGGCAGGCACCCACCA
Organism: Illadopsis cleaveri; assembly: GCA_013399915.1. Classification (NCBI taxonomy): domain Eukaryota; kingdom Metazoa; phylum Chordata; class Aves; order Passeriformes; family Timaliidae; genus Illadopsis; species Illadopsis cleaveri. Next base: position 2,048,417 of record VXBB01008389.1, read on the forward strand.
ATGGCATGCTGTGGCTGCACACCATGGTTTTCAGACTCAAGGGAGGAAGATGTTCCCCTGAGATGTCTCATGTTTTCCACAGGTTTCATTCTAGCTGATTTGCCAGTGGCAATGCCAAACAGGGCTGCTCTTGGTTCCCCAGGGTGATTATGGAGACAGTAGGCTGCACAAGGTGCCTTCAGCTCAGTAAAATCTTCATGCCTTCATGTCACATAACTGCTGGGCATCCCCTTAAAGAAATATGCATGGAAAGGTGATGTATCAACTTCTCTCTCTCTCTCTCTTTTTTTTTTTTTTTTTTTTAAATTGTCAGCCACCTCTGAAGCATTTTGTATGTGTGACTCCCCCTTTAGGCACTCAGTGGAGATAAACTTCCCAACTGTCAGAAAGTCAGAAAAAACTGCTGGACATTTTGGTACAAAAGATCATCCTCTTAAGGATATTTAATGGCTGAGTAGCAGTCTCCTGTGTGAATGTATCCAAGCAATTATAGCTTAAAGTTGTTCTAATCATTCCTAATAGAGATGGACTCTTACCCCTGCTGTGTCCCTCACTGCTCCCAGATGAGAACTATCCCAACAATTTGGGATTAGCAAAAACACTTGTTATACTATTATCTTCATAACTTTATTAACATCTTTGATTATAGAACAGATGGATGAATGTTAATCATTCTATAATGGCAGATTAAATAGCTTACTCTGTATCAATCATGTTTAAGCCTTTGCTTAATAAAACAATAATTTAAGTTGGGTCATGGGTAGTGTTTGAACCCCACGCCCTCAGATTAGCTGCCGACTTCCTCCATTTAAAGAGTAAACCCATTAACTGCTTGCAGTTGTACACTTATGCCTGTGTACACTGAGCATTCAAATATATGACTCATGCTGTGCTGGTGGATTACACATTCAATTTTGAGATTAAGAATTCCTAGGTTCCTTTTGTGCCTCTCAGAAGGAGTTTTGCCCCCTGAAAAGAGTAGGCAATGAGAAATGGGTCAGCTAGTGATGGTGTTGTTACATTTTTACATAAAACTGGTATAAGCACGCAGGTATCAGAAGACTTTATAAAAATGTCTGATTTGCTTACCATTGGTTCAGAGATACTTAAGAGCCAAATGAGCGTATGTGGTGTATAGACTTTGAGATCCGGACAAGAGAGTTATTGAATTCCCATCCTGTCATTATGAGCAGACTATAACTATGAGACTACAATAAAAACTGCAGGGATTGCTTGTAGTATACTTTTTATCATCTATTTCAGGTTAACTGGTTCACTGTAAACAAAAGTTCTTAGCAGATTTTTTTTCCCTCTATGCCAATTTTTGATGTGCTACTTAAACCTTAGGTAACCTTAGACACTCTTCATGACCTCCCCCAGAGTGAGCACTGGTTTGCACTGACTCAGAATCCTGAGTGCAGCTTATTAAAGCCCTTTATCTGCTGCTTTTCCAGAAACAGAACATCAAACTTTACTGAAGGTGACAAATCACGCCACTGACTGGAGATAAGTTGTGTGATTCTCTGAACATTGAAAGAACCAGTGGAGAGAGGCTTGACAAATCTAATGTGAATAAAAGGTCTTCAATCTTAAATGTAAATTTGAATGCAGTGTGATTACAATGCCAGTCTTCAGCAAGCTTTGGTTTCATGGCGGCGTGCAGAGAACTGACTTGCTTGTTTTGGTAAATAAACAGACAATGTGTGACTGTTGCTTGACACTGTTAACCCAGAGCTGCACGACCAAAACTGAAGGCAAAGCATTTGCCTTCATTAATTAAAGATCGGCCACTGATACAGAGTTTGAGAATATCACCTCTGAAAGCTAAAAGCTCAAGACCACGCTTGGTGGGAACAGAAACTACTAATTCCTCATTAAAACCCCACTTCCTGTGACATCATTTGGCTTCCCGGCTGGGGGAGGGGGGGGGCGCGCGTGTCTGAAAGCAGATTTAACTCTAGTTAACTTTGGAAAGCTCAAAAGTAAAAAGTACAATTGCATAGGAGCTCCTTAGCTGTATATTAAGTCCTATAATTCTGCAAACTTTGCAAGTTTGCCCATCAGTCTTCCTCAAAACTTTACATACATACTTAAGATTAAAATTTTATTTGGAGATGTCATTTCACTTTACTGTGAATCAGTACATCAGCTCTTCTATAAGTGCACTCAGTTGCTCCCTGAAGAGAGAGAAACTTAGCAGTGGTATATATATTTCCTGCTCATTACACTGTAAAAACCCTTAGAGAACTGATACATTGATTAGCACAAGTCAGAAGCGCATCTTTGCCTTGATCAATACATTTGTGTGTTGTGGGCTGGCTAATGGCAAGTGTCAGAGTGCCCACCTGTTTGGAATAATTGCAGGATACAAACATTAGCCTACTGAAAGAATGCATTTATTGGGCACAAAGAAAAATTTATGATCTTCAACTATACAGCCTGTGCAATAACAGTGACTGCCAAGTAGAGAAAAGATAGTTCAGCTATATTAAAATAGCAGGTAAATCTGGAGTCTGGGGTTTGCTCCAGGTATTTAAAGACCTGAGCAGAGCATAATGAAGGAACAGATGTACCTCTTCAAGGCAGTCTGGTACATGAGTAGCCTCAGAGGAGCATTGGAACACAAAACAAGAAAAGAGACAACTCTGATCAAAAATATATATCCAAAGGCTCAGAAAATACAGATGCCTGCTTACAGAGCTCCTCCGTATGGATTCTTCAAATTTGGATATAGATAAGTTGTAACTGTAATTCATGTCCTTCCCTCAGGGGAGGGTATTTTTTATGCTCTTGTAAATTATTTTATTTCTTAAAATAGATTTTCCAGATGAACTGAAACACTCTGTGGTGCTTTTAAGTCCTCTGATAGTTCTGAATGGCCATGTTTTCATTTTAAACTCACAAAATGGAATAGGAGCTCTCCTCTGTTTTTTGTTAATCCTGTAAACCAGGAGATACGAAGTTCTCATTGGAGATCAAGTTGGGTTGCGTTGTTGGAATGCAGGAATTAAATATTTCCCAGGAAAGCATCAAATCACAACAGTAATGTTATTCTTAGATGATTTGCTTTCAGTATTTTCTGCTGCTACTCCATAGAGCACATTTCCATGCACAGCAGGAGATAACTGTTGTCTGGTGGTTCCACATCTCACTCGATATTCTAATTCTGAGTACTCCAAAGCACAAAGAGGCATGACTTTCCAAGCAGAAGAGAGGGGACTCACAGCAGTTGAGCTGCCAAGAGCCCTGGACCAGCCCAGCCCTCTTGCCTTTCTTGGAGGGTACAAGAGATGGCTGAACACATCCTGAGGTACAAAGATGGAAAGTGAGGAACTTCCAACAAGAGGCAGCATATATTGGACCGAGCTACTCTAGATACTTCATACAGTTCTAGAGATGAGCCCTGAAACTCCATAGCTGGCAAAGCTGAATCGTTATGCCCAGGGAAACATGAATTGCAGGAAACAGTCACCTGAAGAAAGCACATGGTCAAGTGGTGGTACCCTAAGTGAGTGTCCTGACTTCCCTCAAAAGAGCCTGATACAGAAATGAAGAGTTGCTTGATCTGAAACTAGATAAATTTGTATTGTTGCAAGAGGGTCTCTTTCCATGTTGGAGCAGCTAAACAAATACATTTTCCCAGTTTATTTAATACAAACTCTTTCTATGCCTCTGTCTCAGAGGCCATAGCACTGTGGTATTCTCCTGTCCCAGTCAGCTGGACAAACTCATCAGGTCAAAGCAGGAAGACTGGGGCTTGCACATCCATCTGGTTTTAGTGTGATTAGGAACTAAGTGGCAAGCATGGCTATTTGAGATTGTTCTCTGAAACCAGATGCATTGACATTATGTGCAAGTTCCATGGAGATGAAGGTACAACCCTAATCCTCTTAATTACAGGTTAAGAGCTGACACCTGAAATCAGACTTGGCATATTGGATTTAGTCCTTGAATTAAACTCAAATGGGTAATAGTAACTCAAGAAGCTCATGTTTAAGAACTTAGTGGGGTAAGTGTTCCTCATATTAAAGTAAGAAAATAACGATTAGAAAGTGTAATATCAAGCTTTTTCTGCTCCATTTCTTTAGTGCTAAGTTTGCAGGAGAGAACATTTACACTTCTTGGCAAGTGCTTTTAAATGTTTCTAACATGTCTGGTACAGTCTGAGAATGCTTTAGTTGCAAAGGACTAAAACTGGTAGGGTTTTGTTTGCTTATTGTTTTTTAACTTCTAGTAATCTGTTACTTTTTTTCTGTTCTTTTTAGTTGCCTCTAGCCATATTGAGGTTAATTATATAGATAACAGAAATTTATCTTTTGCAAGAATATCAGACAATAAGGTGCTGTTGCTGTAGCATAGAAAATAAATGCAATGCCATGGTTAAAGTGCGTAGTGCTCCTGCAATCCACAAAGGTACAGGAAGGTAAGATGGATTTTAAGCAGTGATTAAAGGGAAACACTGAATTAACAAAGCAGCAAAGCGACTCCTTCATCCTGTAGTTTTGTTGTTTACATGAGAAATCCTCTAAATACTAGTGTATTTCACTAACTCTAGGCTGATGCATTCATTCTTCAGCAAAAGCCATACCCTGAGTGCTGTGGCAAGTGTCCATGCTAATTGGAAAAAAACCCTTTGGGACTTGCTCTCAGTACACCTGTCTTTCTCAGTTTGGAGAGCTCCAGGTTTTGAGGCAGGCTTTAATTAAATGTAAAAATGTTTCAGGACGGTGGCAATAAGTAGCACAAAGAAACTACTTTGTGGACTTGACTGCTGAGTGAGATGACACTGATACCTGCTGAAAGGATTTGTTGTGCATCCAAGAGGAGCAGCATAAGGTAAGATGCTGGTGACGCAGGCTGTGGGAGAACATTTCAGATCCACTGATTTGTTTGTGGGCTCCCTCTGGTGAAATATTCTGCTTTTGTCTTCTGACTGTCCAGAGTAGCACATCTAATGCAGAAACTCTGATTTAGCGTGCAATTGTTCATATGAAGTTCAGTGCTTCTGTTTGGATGCTCTGCTTTGCAGTAATGAATACAGTTTCAGGTGGGAACTATGCTGACCAGGTGGTTGTAGAATCTGTCATGTGTCTTCTGTATCTCAGCAGTTGTCACAAACTTGCTAAAACCCTATTTTATTGGTGTCTGTGAGTCATGCCTAGTCAGGGAGAAGGCTGTCCAGGGACACAACTCTGCAGCCTGAGGGGAGAAACAGTACTCGCAACCTCTCAAAAATGCACAGGAAGGTGTTTTGTGTTTGATGTGCACTGAGTATAAAAGCCTATTGCACACAATGTAACTCCTGTAGGAGTGTATGCTCCTCCTGTCTAGAGAGTTTGTCTGCAGTACTCAACTGCTCATATATGTCTGGACTTACTATAAGAAATTGAATGTTCACATTGCACTGTAAATGTGACCCTTGTTCAGCCTATAACATGTAATAGAGTCATCCATTATACTACATTTCATTACATTTTCTTACATACCTTTTACACAACCCCCAAATTTCACTGGGTGGATGATTCCCAAGAAGCAAGACAATTTTTCAGCATGGTTTTTGATTCTTTTCACCATGTGAGTCCATGCCAGTCTGCTTGGTGTTCACCTTTTGAACTAGGTAAGAAAATATTCCCATAGGGATTTTATAGAGTTATAACTTCGTACTGATAATTTATTCATATGAAAATCCCTTTTGGGATGTGTATGTAACAGAATCTTTCATTACATTAGCTTACCTAATTTTTACACAAAACTCCAATCCCACTGGATGTTTCTCAAGACCTGGGACAAGTGCTTAGTGAAGTAATTACTGCCATAAGGGTTTTTCAGATTTACAGCTTGGTGTTGTCATCATATTCAGTTGGAAAATTGCCTTTATACTGTATAGGCAGATAGGTAAGCTGAACAAGGGAGATTAAATCTCAATTACTTTTGGATGCTTCTGAAATATTCTGCTTTGGAAATGCAGAACACTTTTAGGAAGTCTTTGGAAAGATTGAGACTGTGTTTAAAGAACTGCTTGAGCATCACTTGTTTAGGCTGCATGATGACTCTGAAGCACAGATTGATAAGTTTTATTTTCATCAGCTTATATGTGAAGAATACAAAGAAAAGAAAATTACTTACTGAGAGGAGTACATAGTAAAAATAACCCAAAACCAAACTCAGTTTTAAACTTGGGGCTTCCTGTTCTTGGCACAGCCTACCCTTCTTTTACAGATCTTTTTACTCCAACTGCACGTATGTTTAATATGTTTGAAATATGCATGGTTGCCAAACTTTGTTTAGGAAATAGATGATAGTGAATGTTCCTCAGGATAACCTTGGTCAGGGATGCAAGTTACCAGTCCTGTAAATGTGGATGGGTTTTCAGGTTGGTGCTAGCTTTTGCTGGACATTTTCTTCCCTGCCATATTCCAGATTTACACTTCATGCAGTGGTACAACTCTCCGTTGCACTACTGTTTCCATTTCTCCTCAGCATGAGGGAAACAACTTGAATCCTGGCTTGCAATCTGTCTCACTAATGCTTAAGCTGGTGTTCACAGCCCTAAGGGCTTGTAGGCAATCTAATTACATTCATTTCATAATTTCAAGTGATGGTATTTTGTAAAAATTTTTAATGTATCATCATTAATATGCTAAGGAAAGAAATCTATTTCTGCCAAGAAAGAGGAAATAAATCTTCACTATCTCTTTAGTCCACTAGTTTACTTTTAGAATAGAACACCTTTTCTGAAAAGCTGTTGGAGACATATGCTCCCATTATTATCTCACAGTGATTTATCACTAACTCTAAAATAAACATTATAACCAACTTACCTGCTTGCTACTGCCCTTGCTATGCCATTTCAGAATATCTTAAGGAGCCAGCATATGAATATTGATATGGGTTTGTTGGGTTTGGGAGGTTTTTTGCCTGCACTGTGTTTCAGTATTGTTGCCACATATATTTTTTCAAATTTTATTAACAAAAGGGAAAGAAACAAAAACAGAATTGCCAGCTGAAATCCTATCTAGAGAAGGCAAACTCACACATAGAAACCAGTGCTGAAATTTTCTTATTGGAAGGATGCTGAGTTGAAAAATTTTCATGTACTAGGGGAAAGGGGAAACTCACTAAAATATAAGGTATGCTACATCCTACAGGCAGAGAGGATCTTTTCACCTACATATTTGGGCCTGGGTGAGTCCGTGCAACCCTCAATAGCTTGATACAGGCATAGACCATGGTTTAAGTTGTAATTCTGCTGTCAGCTGCCCAGAATCTCTCAGTTTATGAAATCAGCCATCTGTTTTTCATTTCCAGAAACTTTTGCAAGTAACAAATGACCCTGTTTCCAGTAGAAGTGAGAAAGAAGGTGATTTCTTGTAGCTGAAAGATTATGGTGACCCAAGGCATAAGACAAGTGGAACCTGTGGTTCTCTGCCTTAGCACAAGTTGCCTGTGTCCTGGTTAGCAAATCACAGGCTGCACCCACTTCAGAAGAACAGCTCTGTTAAATTATAGATATTTACTTATATTTGAGATAAGACTCCAGTGATCCTCTCAGTATAAGGGATGTTATTGTGCCAGAGCTGTATAAACCAAGAAAAATTAACAGTTCCAAAACAACTTACCTTGAATTGATATTCAGGAAGAGAGCGTAACAAGAAAGAGGGTGAGGTTGGGGGAAGTTTTACTTCTGTGGCTGCGTTTTATAAAAGAAGGATGACTGGGAGCTACTGGTGTACTTCCTGGTGAGTAGTATTTTTTATTTTGGTTTAAAGTGTTTGATCTGCGTTGCAAATCTATTTCTTATGCTCTGTACAGAATGAGAGATCAATTAAGGAGTTTGGTCACAGGATGCATCATTGCTCCAACTTGAAAAATGAGGCAAAAGAGGGAGGAAGGTCACTACTCATCCCTTTGTTACTGTACCATTTTCTCCTTTGTTTTGGTGATCATTGTTAATAGCTATGTGAGCGAAGCCAGGCTCTTTCACTAAAAACTCTGCTCCCTCACTACAAACTTCACCCAGTGTCAGTAATTCTCCCTTTAAGCCTTTGTGTTAAATGTCTTGGGCAGTGGATTAACCCCGAACATTTAGAATATTTGTCTCTCTTTTGGAAAGGCTGGTTTAGGCTCATAAAGGTTTTTCACATCCTGACCTGTGCTGTTCTCTGTTTCCAGTTTGTTCTGAGGTTGTGCAGTGGCAAAGCTGCTCTGCCGAAATTCTGGGACAGTTATTTGAAAAAATAATAAATAATTGCCATTGGGTATAGAACTCTGATTGAGTGCTGTGGAGACCACTGCTTTAGGATTAGTAGAATAGCACTTCATGGTTTTAAAGCATTGAGAAGAATTGCCTTTTTACCATGTTTAAACTGATGCATGCAAATTCAAAAATTATTGCCAATCAATATTTACAAGATATAGTGTAAATAATGCCATGAGGTCCTAGAGCAATGTTATATCTTACCCTGTGGAGGCAAGCCCTGTGTTGCATATTTTTTTACTTCAAATGTTTCCTATTTTTCAACATCATCTCTATAGTTATTTGATCAGGCAGGTCTTTAGTATTAAATATAGGCATACAGCACAGAATACCACAGTGAATTTTCCTGGCAAAAATGCACGTAGCCTCCTAGAATACAGGAGCTGAGGTTAAAAATAGTTAGTATGTGGCAGTGCAAGGAGGGGATTTGGGAGTTTAAGACACTCTAATTATTCACTAGACTGGTATGCTGCTGTCATCTTCACCAATTCAGAATAACACTTGGAAAAAACAAGTGACCCTCACTATCATACATAATGTGGCAGCTTAATTGGCAAGAAGAGGGTGAAAAGTAGGCTAGAAAAACCCTTTGAGACTGATGGAGCATATTTCAGTGGCTTCATCAAGATAATGTGCCCCAGGTGATTGAAAATAGCAGATAATTCATCAGGAAAAAAATATAAAGGTACTTCAACTGCAGAACCCCAAACATATTATTACAACCCCTTTTTTTTTTCTAGAAGTCTTTCATATCCCACATATCTAGAGGAAAAGTAGAAGAAAATTATTAGTTTTAATACTCATAAATTATGGTGCTAGTGTACCTAAAGATGCCTTGCATTTACAGTGAGATTTCACTCAGGCTCTGTGACCATGAAATTCAGAGTACTTCAGTGTTATTTCTGTTCCAGGCATTTGTGATAAAGGGCGTGCTATGTGGTAACCTGCACAAAAATGAAAGCAAGTATGTGTTACAACTGGAAATCTATCAAGAGCCTTTAGGCTCACAAAAAAGCTCACATTTCTTCAATATCCAGTTTACAGGCAGATTCTATAAAGAATCTCTTAAATGTAAATAATGTAGACCACAAATTAAATCACAAAGTAAATGAAGATGTTTTTGTTGTTGTTATGACTTTCTAGGTAGCACAATAAAACTACAAAGAAAGGAACTTCTGGAATTTCTTGGATAAGTACCCTGATTCTGTTAAACACAGATTTAAATAAATAGTCAACTTTAAATATCTATTTTAAACAAAATTCATGGTCCCATTATTAGAAGAGGTAATTGATGTGTCCCCACATCAATATGAAGTTAATCATACATATTTTTCAGTCATATTGTCTGTCAAAAATACACCATTATGTGATTTTGCTTCTTTAACGTTACTAACATGTACCATGGCAATTACAATAAGCAACTGATTTAACCCAACAAAACACATGGGAAAATGGAAAACATTCTCCTGTCATTACCTGTGCACATACTGGAGGTTGCTGCCACGGAATGTCCCATGTTCATATGAGGAGACTCAGTGCTCTACAAAGTCTGGATTAACTTGGGTACAGCTTTAAATCACTTAATCATATTTGAAACAGAAATGTGTTAGCTAGTTGTTAATTGTCAATTAAAATAATTCCTGATCAGCAGCAACTAAAAATATTTGAGGGTAATAGTGTTAATCCCAGTTTTTTGGACTATGAGTTTGCATCCCAAGATCACATATCCACATATACACTCTATGCAGAGGGAATGAGTCAACTAGCTGGATGGGCTTGGCTGGAGTATCTTCTTGGTTTAAGACACGTTCACAGATGGTCTGAACATGGATATTGTTTATGTTACTGGAAAAAGAAAAACTTTATTTCACAACCAGAAAGAATATAAAATGGGAATTTTGTCTGATACTGAAGTACAGATATTTATGACCACCATGCTCAGTGTTGAGATACAATCAGGGATATTATGTTTATATATTACTGGTTCTCTGATACCTACAGCTTTGACCTGAAAGTAAGCAGTGTCTTTATAATGGACCATACATGACCTGAGATGTCACTTTCCAGCCTTATTTCTTCTATCAATTTTCAAGAGAGATAAAATTTTCATTCCTGAATCAAATAAGTAAATAAAAAGTACAAGGGGATATTTCAATTACACAAGTCTGTCAACCTATACAAAGAACTAAACATTTCTTAAATTGACTGCTGTGTGGTATGTTAATTAGTCATCACCAGAGAATGAAGGGCTCCGTTAGCAGGCAGGTGCATGTGAGGTGATGTTAAAAGGAATATATATGGATGGAGCCTCAAATCTAACCATCTTATTTGCAATCTGTTACTGAACTAGAATTTAGTTAAACATCTTGAAGATGTACAAAATCTCTTGTAGAGGAGGCACTGGCCCTTAAGTAATTGGCAGCAGTGCAACTCATTAGAATAGCCCCTCATCTGAGGTGCCAAATGTGCCCTGTGTTGAGCTGTTCAATAATCAGCAACCAATCGTTCCTCTTCTCACATCACTCAGCATGACAAATCAGTGATATTAACCACACAGGTTAAGGCAAATGCAGTTATTGTTTGCATCACAGGTTAGCCAGTTCTCTTTCAATCAATACAATGTCTCTAAAAATACAATACAAATAGACTGGTGGTGTAGTCTTCATTAAAAATCACATGACTTCCCCACATTTCAAAACCAAACCAATAAATTGTAGAAGTGCAATACAAACAGTGGTCTGAAACTGGCTACATTTAACTTGAAGAATATTGGGACTGTACTCCTGGAAGGAACTGGCTGCTGCATTTGCCAATACCCAGGCTGTAGGAGATACCAAAATCTAGAGTTTCAGAGTAACACAGTTTAAAAAGCCCATGTGGAGAAAGTCCCTTAGCTTTTCTCACAGAGTCAGCTTGTCAGTAGTACATTTGCCCAGACGATGCCCATACCCTTCTCCAAAGCAATTGGAGTTAAAAGATGAGAAGCCTGGGGTGTTCTTTCTTGCATGTGTTACTTCCCCTTGGTTGGCAGTGGATTTCAAACACTGTTGCATACCTTGTATTTGCCTTAGTTAAGTTACTCTCAAGCTCGCAGCCTTCCCTAGTCTTTACCTATCTGAATAATTTATTGCATTTTATCTGTGTAATCTGTGCCTTTTATCACCTCAGTGTTCACCTGTGGTCAAAGATCACTGATAAATAAGGAAAGCAATAGAATTTGTAATTCAAACAGTACTGTCTGCTGCCTTACTGTGCCAGCATTAGCCATGAGGGCAAGCGTCTGTTCACTCTTATCCACAGCATATTGCTGATCATCCCTCGGTTCTGGCATGGAACAGTGCTGTGCTTCCCACAATTTCACTTCCTGACTTAAGCAACAGCATCTCATAGAAATGAGCAATGAATCAGTGACTGAAATATTTACTTGAAAACAATTAAATCCCATAATCTTCTTATCACTAGTTTTGTAAGCAATAGTGATGGAAATCCACACAGTACTGTGACTATCCCAAATTTAAAATGCAGATAATATGCTTGTGTATGCATACCAAATCCTGCTGATTCTGTCAGTCTGGAAAGAGCTGCAGGGTAAGTGGAGCAGGGTAATGTGCTCTGAAGTTAACTGGAAGGACATGAATCATAATTCTAAAGAGGGAGGCTGGAGAGAAGGACAAGGAAAAGTAGTCAATAATGTTGGAAATTTCTTGAGCTCTCTGTTCCTAAACAATGTGTAGTCTGACAAAGAGGCATTCCCCTTGTTCTGCACATGATGTTTTTCATCTGCTGGATTTTGTCCCTGCAGCCAAGGACACAGTAACATTTCAGGTCACCTACTTCAATCCCCAGCTGTCCACTTTTAGCCAAAGTCCTGCAGCTGGTTACTTTCTGAAATGGCATCGCTTTTTCTCCAGCTTTGCTTTCACTGGTAACAATAACACAAGAGCAACAGAGGGCTCCTCGAGTAGTGCCTGTCATGGGGTCTGGCTGGAGGCTGAGCAATAACACAGCACTAGTTACCTGGTGGTGGTCTCTCAGTGTGGCTCCTTGTCTCTCTGTTTTCTCCCTCCCCTCTCTTATTCCCCCCACTACATATAAACACAGTCACTTGATTTCAGAAGTTTTTATAACATTGTTTTTTGTCTGAATTTTGACTTTATTTCCTGTTTCATTTCTGGTGCACAAAGGTTTTATTACACTGCTTTTGGTTATTCTCTCTACATAAAAGAAGTGAAAATCTATATGACACACTTAAGTATGTATTTCTTATTTCTGTTAAGTAGTATAGACACTAGAGAAAAAAAAAGGCAGAATGTGACGCTCAAAAAATTCAGCAAATACACATAGGGGCTGTGATTAAAAGTACATTCATCCAGAATGACAATGGTCTCCCTGGGCATAACTCCCTTGTGCAGTGAATGAAGCACCACTCTGGGAAAACGCAATGCGGAAGGAATTTTTTTGCTTATGATAGGAATAACACAAGAAATACGTTCTGAGATGATCAGGATAGCTATTACTGTGCTGTGGCAAGCTTGGGCCTTTAAATGTCTAGCCATTTTTCTTTTTTTAATGGCTCATTTTATATACGGTTCGTCATTGTACCACTGACCTTTTCTCTTCTGACTTGCGGCTGATGACATCATGGAAATGACAAGATTACCAGGAGCGATGGAAATAGGTGCTTATCATTTTACAAATTAGCAAAGAGCTGGCAGCAACAGGAACATGATAGGCTGCTATGTCTGCTCTGGTGCAGATGAGAAAGCCATGTCTCAACCATATAAAATTGGCAGCTGGAATTCAGTGGGGGACAAAAGTCTCAGTTTGTCCAGGGGCTTCTTTCGGTGTGGGAGCATCCAGATGAAAATGTCTGATTATCATCTATTACAACATGGAGTTAAGGTATTTGTCAGCTTCAACAGTTAAATAGCGCAGTCACTTATCAATATCTCCTATTTTAAATGTGGAGCTTCAGCATATTTTCTGGGCAGGATTTCAATAATTACTTCCACATAAGAACCTCCCCACTCATTTTAATTCCCTTATTCAGTTTTACAGTTACAGTAAGCTCTGATATGCTTTAACTGTATTTCACAGTGATTTTAAACTTCTCATAAGAATATAGGGTTCTTGTGCTATCATTTGAAATGCGTTGATATTCCCAAGATGTTAGTCTTGACTCAGTACAGTAATATTATTAGGCTCGTAGCAAAGGTTTATTGGTAGATTCATACTCATGGTAAAAGTTGGTAATGGTCTTAGTACCATGTTGAACTGGGGCCTTGGAAACATGACAATGGATTTACTAGGATAGTGCTGTAGAGTGAATAAAACAGTTAAACAGATGTCAGCTAGGTAGGAGAATCACATAGAAGCAAATACTTGTGTAATCACACCCTGGCTATAATGGGAATGAAAAGAATATTTTGGGTTGTGCTGCCTAGGTGATCTGCTGTTCTAACGGACCTCCTCTGGCTTCTGGCCCTGCCACCAACCATTCCCCCCAAAAAACCAAACAGAAGACAAAAAGAACAAAACTGGATACTGTTTTCTGTTTACAAATTTGTTTTCTGTGCCTTATCAGAAGCTGCAGGTAACTATGGAATAGATGAGGTGAGGATTGGACTGCAGTAGGTCATTCCGAGGCCACTTGGGTGCAGCCGGTATTGACAGTGTTGTGATGACTGCACGTATAAAAGGGGATTCTGGTTTTTTGAATGGCAAGGCAATGTTTTTTGTGGTGGTCTCAGCACCTGCTGAGAATGCTTACTTTCTGTCATTCACAAACAGGTAAATTTTTCTGTAAGAAAAGGCTTTTTCTTTATGCTCAGGGGTGTAATATTTTTTACTACCTCAAGACCCAGACTAAGGGAGGAAGTGAAACCACAATCAAATATACAAGGAAAAAACTACTTTACTGGGAAGGTGACAGGGAAGTAATTAGGAATTTCCTTAAATAGTCTTTGTGTTTTTAAGGAAAATAACTATGTAGTACTTTCTGCTGTTGCTTTGTCAGAATTTCCAGTAGCATTTTTCTATCTTGTGTTTGCACTGCTCCTGTGGATCCTGCATGTGGTGTTAGTGAGGCTGAATGAGCTGCACTGGATAACCTGGAGCTCTGCAGCTTTGTAAACAGAAAAAGATGGCAGAACAGCATCTGTTTCCCTGATTGTGGGCATTCTGGTATTTTTTCTGTATGTGCATAGCTGGAGGCTGTATTAGATCTCTTTGCTCTTGTGGTTTTGTAATTCTAGCAGCAGGTAAGTTTGGCAGCATTTCATATCCGTAATTGTCTCTATGACTGTCTCTCAGTGGAGTGGATGTGCTCATTTCTATCCATGATTCTTTTATCCTAAGTGAATAACTGGAGCTCACTAATGTCCAGCATGACTTAAACTATAGACTGGGTGACGGCCTTCATACCACCATGCCATGTCATGGTTGTTCTACTGCTTTTAGATCTCCCTGTGAAGAGCAAAAGAAACCTATGGGCTCTTTGCCTGGGTTGCCATCTCCCTGGGAAGTGGCTCTGTGCAGCTACTCAAATTAATTGGCATACACAGAGAGGGAGAGAGCAAGGGGTTTGGGAAGAGACACCAGCTTTAATCCGGCTCTTCTTCCTCTGCAGTCAGTGAAAAGGAAAAGGCCTCCTCTATAAACAGTTCCTGTTTTTCAAAATATTAAGTGACTACACCAGGCATCACAATTCCCCTTGAGTTTTCAAAATTATTTTAGCAGGCAGCTAAAAATTAGCTAGCTATGACTACGTGAACAGCAATTAATATCAGCAGTCTTAGTTCAAACAAGGAATTACCAAAAATCATCAGATTACTATAGTTAAATGCAAGGTAATCCTCAAATTCACTAATTCATGAAAGTCAGTAACTTTCAGAAAATGTGTCCAAGTCCTTGGCCCACTCACAACTTTCTGAACTCAGTCAAATCTGCTGTTGGCTAAAGTGGTTAGAATAGCACATGTGTAAAGTTTAATGTAGAGCCTTTTAGCCTTTCATTCTATATGTGACAGGAGATGCTTCCATTTGGGGTATTCCTTTGTCTCATGAAAGTGCGGGTGTGAGTATCTTCCCATCATACTCCATACAAGCAGTCTCAACAGACTTGCTTCCCAGGATAGCATTAGGCTTTTGGAGATCCCTCAGTGTATTTATTTCTTGTAAAGATCCTATTGCATTGTCAGCACTTAACACCAGATAATAATTCTGGAGCCAGACACTCCCATCACAGGCCACAAGTAGTCACTTCTATTGATTTCAAATACAATGCTGCTTTTATCTCCATTCCATTCAGGAAGGAATGTGGTTGGGCCACCCTCACTATATACATCATAAGAGTAACACAAGGAACACATTGGAGGAACTCTTAAATAGAGGCAGTGCTGCTTTATCTTAATTTCTAGAATGGGGCACATGAAAAGTATTTTTCTTCTTTCTTTGAAAGTGAGATATTAATTCCAATGAAATTATGGGAATATTGTTGCTGCCTTCAATATACACGGGATATTATAAGTTTTCCTCTTCAACTTGTCTTGTGAGCATCTGGTTAACAGTTATTAGCCTTCATAAGTGGCAAGAAACAAAAAGTTATGTCTCAACCCCAAACTAACTGTATAAAAACCAAACAATTCCAGTGAAGAAGACTCTCTTTTAGAAGTCTGGTTTGATCAGGTTCCTTTACCATAATCAGAAGAAGGAGGAAAATGTACATAGAGTGAGCACACGTACCACACTACCACATGAGTGAGTGAGGAGGGTAAATTTCATAACTTAGCATGTGTCTTGCTTTGGACTCAATCTGAATGACTAATGGTGGGGAAGAGGGATTAGAAGGGAATCTATCTGTACATATTACCAAAAAAAAAGGCTGTTATTAAGGCATCAGTAGAATCTGAAGTTAGACAGACATTAGACATGGCTGCTTATAGCAGAACCCAGGTGCCAAACTAGAAAAGATACATAATGCTTCCCATAGCAGCATCTGGCTTTTTGGCAGACTCTATGCACTTGGGCATTGATGACTCTGGATTTGCTTTGTAGTCTCTCAAACAGTTGCATTGCAGTGGCCCTGGGCAAAACTGCAGAACCTTTTCCTCCATAGCACATCATTTCACATAGCATTTCACAAAAGAATTACCATTGAAAATGAACATAGTCTGTGCAATTAGTCTGATAATTAAGACTTAAGTACTGGACAGAGATCAAAGTGGCTGTAATCTGCAATAAAGTTCCTAGAGTTGTAAGGATTTTCAAAATGTTAGCTCGTGCTTTATTGCACCTTCCATTTATTGTGTACCCATGATAGCAGCAAACACATTTTCCCAGTGGATATCAGCATGTGTAACTGCAACACCTGTTACTACAGAAGCCTGGTATTTCTCACAATATGATTACTCTGTCAACGACTGCCATAAAAGGTGGCATCTGTATTCATCAAAAAGAGTTATCAATAAATGTAAAGCCATACCACAATTAGAGATCTCCAAGGAAGAACAAATCCAACCAAAAAAAATGTCAACGACATCATTTAATTACTAAGATTGTTAATCAATAAAATACCTTCATAACTTTTAATTAAATTTTTATTTGAACTGGATGTTTAGGAAATCTGATTCTTTGTTTTTGTTTCATTTAACAGTTGCACTACTAAAGTACTGGTGGCATCTGTGAACAACCTTCCTCGAGGGGACACTTCATGTCTGTAACTGCATTTTGTCACCTACAGAGGGTGTTAAGAATCTTGTTAAAAATAAAGGAAATAGTTAGGAGACATCTCACTGTAGCCATTATTATAGTGCAAATTACCAGGTAGAGTAGTCCAGAAGCTGTCATGAAAGGTTAGTAAGAAACAGTGTCAGGAAATCAACCATACAGCAATTCATCACGGCCTAACACTAGCTCTAAACTGAAAGCTTTTGAAAGGCATTGTTTTATGAAGTAAGGGACATTATCTTTTTTTTTTTTTTTTTACAGCGCTGAATAAAGATAACTAGGGGAGTTGTTCTCTCATGAAAGATATAAAGACATAATGATGAAAAATGTCAATTATTTTATTGCACAAATCTGCAGGCAAGGTAAAAACCAGAACAGGTTTCTACAATTGAAGGAGGCCATTGCAATATAATACCTCACCTTTATTTTCATTTTAATTTTGAAATATGCTGTCTGATTTTTGCAATCCTTATTCACACAACAAATGACAGGCTTTCTGGATTACCAGTCCAGTCCCTAGAGGCTCTGTAAGATGTCATGAAAATACAAAATTTGCCTTTCAGGAAGTTTTTACAAGTGCAGTTTTGATACTCATTATAACACAGATTGCCATTGTTCTGTTAAGGGATATTAGAATAGTTGGTTGCGATTTGTCTTGCAGGTAAATAAATGCTATCTGCCTCTTCCTTTGACTTTCAGGTTTAGCTACTGAGTGAATGCCTCCTGATGTTGACTGTCAGTCGTGGTTCTCCACTGCTGCAGTGCCCCTGAGGAGGCCACAGCTGCTCTCTGCTATAATGTGTGATTTCCATGGGGCACTGTCTGAGGAATGCCATCACTGCTGTTTGGGAGTTTGTTAGCTCACCTTCACAATTATGTCAGAGCACTGGACACAAAACCTGGTCTTTTATAAAGCACAACAATTGTATTTGGGGTTAGGGGTGGAACCAAGCACAAAAACTCTCCAAACAGCCAAAATACTGAACCAATAAAAACCCAATAGTTTGCATAGACCAGTAGTATTTCCCTCGTTAATCACGGCTGGGTGAAGTGGAAGGAAGGCAGTAGAGTTTGCTGGAGGTAGCCACACTCAAAATTCCTTTTTACAGAGAGAAAAAGTAGACAAACATATACTGAAAACCTTATGTTCAGAGGCTTGGTTAGTTGCCAGCATCCCCAGGTCTCTAAAATAGCTTTGCAATACCCAAGAAGCAGAACTCTGTTGGAAAAGATGACCAAAAACCTGAACGGTGTCTTTACTTTCCATATGAAAATGTCTCAAGAAGTACCAGTAACCAGGGATTGCATTGGCATTAATAATTATGTAAGGGTTAAAAGACAGTTGTCTCAGATTGAAGACATCCCATAAGTTAAAGTGATAGCTGGAAGAGCTGTGAAGATGATAAACAGAAACAGTAATGAGCAGAAGACGGTATAAGATGGCAAGTTTGATCATACCTCACTTTACTGAAGTCTCTGAAAGCTCTTGGTGTGCTATACAGCCCCATGTCAAACCATGGAGAAGAATAATGCAATTATGAATTAAGATTTTTTTTTTAATGGGGCTGATTGATATTTAGATGGCAGAAAGTTTAACTACAAGCACAAACTCGCATCAAGTTTGCATTGCTGGTAAAACATTATATTTATATTCAGCCTCAGTGTGCTGCCAAGGGCTAGTCTTCATTTGCAATGTTAGTGGTATTTTCTGAGGACTTGTCAGAATGGAGCACTCACTTCTCATGGATATAAAAATACCCTTATGAACAGATAATAGCATCAATCACTTTTAGTATTTGAATGTCAGATATGTATGAAAACCCTGCTAACTACCTTCAATAAAGAACTTTAAAAATTGCTCCTCAAAATACATATACATGTATTTTAATTCACAGGAGAACAGATTAAAAGAACTCTCCTTCCATGACACATTGGATGAGAATCTGTCTTGTTGCAATGCTAAAAATTCTCAATCCATCAACTAAATGCAGATTCAGGGCACCATCTCGTATTTCCTTGTCAAATAAATTATGTCTTATATCAAAGACCACACAGATTCCTACTTAACAAAACAGGGGTATGTCTGAACATATCATAAATGTGAAATATGAAAGACAGCAAAATGAGACAGCCAATAAAATGTAAGATTTGTAAGTCAGATAGCATATACCTTAGAAATAATGTTACCAATACTCAGAATCTGTGATTAAAGATGTATTCATAATCTGTCACTAATTTTCCACAGAGACTGATTTTTTTTATAATAATAACTTGAAAATGTCTGAGGGAAATTAAAAGAAGAAAAGTAGCAGACAAAATGGTGTTTAAATGTGCATTTTTCTATATTTGCATATATACAAAGATATTTCCCTTTATTTCTCTCTTTTTTTCAATTAACAACTAAGCTGGGAAAAGGATGCATGTTACCCAAGGACAAAGTTTGAAGATATACTATTATTGAGCATAGTCAAATGTAAAACCATAAATAGAAATTGCCTGCAGCTGTCATAATAACTGTCTGGGCAATAAAATGGTAGCTGAAATTCAATAAGGACAAAATTACACAGTAAAGTGTATGAAGTGTATGAAGAAATCAGCTCTAAGCAAACTACTGCCACTCAAGGAAGACATCTTGGATTGGATTGCTTCATAAAACCATGAACTTGGTATTCCTTAGTTTTCATAAAGCAAACTCTGTCAAGAATAGTTTGAAAAGGACTTGAAAATATTGAACTGATTAGACTTCTGACATCCTTGTCTTGGATATAGCTTATTGTTCTGGTCAGAGTATAATAAAAAGTTACAGCAGAACTGATCTCTAATCAACATAAAACCACATTAATAATGTGTGCTTTCCTTTCAGAATGAATGTTCCTCGTTTTGTTTCCATTTGTTAGGAGCTCTGCATACTGAAGCAGCTTTCACAGATGACTGTAAAGAAGCTCTGGCTAAACCAGAAAACCAGCTACAAGGTTAGAATTCTAAAGTATGTATATAATTAGGCAATAATTTTTTTAGTGGTTTAGGTAATATGCTCTACTTTATGGACAAATGGCTCCTGTCAATAGACTTTCACACTGATATTGCAAACAAATTATCATATGCCTTGTTTTCTGATTAAAAATGAAGTTTTGTGGTATATAACTGAACAACAGCTCATTCAGCCAAACCAATAAACATCTTCAAAATCTCTTATTTAATCTTTATATGAATAGGCAGACATACTCATTCTCTAGGAGCTCACATTTATCAGTAATGATCACAAGCTCTTAGTAATCCTACATCAACCCTGCATTCATCTGATAGTACCTGGCCTCCTGCATAAAAGAGGCAGTAGAAATTCACCTCATGGTCCATGCATCAAGATTCTGAGTTCTTGGCAAGGTAGCCTGCTTCTTCAAATTGACATTAAACTTGTTATAAAATCTTCAGATGAAGATGAATCTGCCATGTAGAAACAATTCCATCGTTTAAGTACTCTTTGCACTTTAATCTTGCTTTATGTTTCACTGTCTTTTCTCTAATCATTAGATCTTCCTATACTTGTGTCTGTTTATAGGTATCAGATGCCTTCATCTGTAGATAATTATGGACCATGATCAAATTATCTCTTAATTAACTGAACTAAATAGACGGAGTTTATTCCAAATCTCTACAGAAAGGTAGGTTCCCATTTTACAGGGTTTTTTTTCTCTGAGTTTTTCTGACATGTTAATGTACTTCCAAGGATGGGTACATCCCATGCCAAACATGCTGCCTCAGAAATAGATTTGATGTCACATGTATCACTATTATTACCAACCTCCACATTTTTCCCAGTATTTCCATCTACATCTTGAAGAGCCACATTAGGTCTTTGTCCTTCTGCGATATCTCTTCCAGCTGCTTTTCAGCAATGACTTCCAAATCTTCACTGTCCCTACTTTCCAAGCATCGTTTTCTGTCCCTCCAACAACTGGTGCATCACCCACAGCTCTTCATTATTTTCTTTGTTTCACCGTGAACCTTTTCTGTTTTGACGATTCCCCTCACATTTCATCCTAAGGAGATGAGTAAGCACAGCACACATGTATTTTCAAACACAAAAGAAGCATATGAATTGTGCTTATGATAGGGGTGGTAGGAATAGAAAGGAGATGGCAGTTCATGACTTAGGTTCATTAATAAAAACTGTTTGAGGTCCTGTCCATGGGATCTTGCAAGTCTCTTTGGGCAACCTGACCTGGCTTTACTATAAGGTTCTTATAAGAAATGGGTGATTATTTTTTTCCTTAATTTGAGATCAGACAACAGTGATAAGAATTTTACCAGCTTTGGATAATATTATTAAATTAATAGCAGTAATATCATGTCTCATATTCATGAAAGTGAATAAATGAAATTGACTAAATTGTTCAACAGTGTGCTCCACCATGCTGGTATTTTCAGTCATATCAAGGTCAAAAATCTTTGCTTGAAGAGGCAGCAATATATGTACCTACATGGTGGAGATGAAAGTGGTGGGTGTATGGGTATGTGAATTCCAATTTAGTTTACGGTATAATGCACATGTACAATTTAAGGAGCTGCCTGTCTGCTGTTCGGTCAGCTGCAGCGGATTGCAGGAAGGAGGGAAGCACCATGCTCCTTCACAGAGGCGTCATTTCTGCTCTTTCACTTTAATCTGGAGTTACAATCCTTTGGTTGACAGTGAGAGGTGTTTTTCCTCTGTGGGGAAAAGTATGACTGAGATCTTAAGAACCTTATTGTGACTCAGGGAAAGATCCATCTTATCAGCTGCAAGTGAACTTAAGCTGCTAAAGGAGAACATATATAAAAAAGAAACTTTTCTCCAGTTATATAAAATATCACTTCAGATAATATCAGCTCCTGTATTCAGCAGCTGCCAGTAAAGCTCTGAAAACATTTTCTCTCTCACTGTCTTGGTGACTATTCTACCAGAGGAAAGTTGAATGTAAGTTATTTTACATGCTCACAGCTGTTCAGGAAAGATGAGAAGCTGAAGGCCATGGCAAAACCCTCACCATGCAGATTGCACCGTGTTTTACCTCCCACTCCTGTTAAGAAAAACATCTCCCATTCATGAGGCTGTTGGAGGCTTTAGGGATAGTACAGAGGGTCAGAATGGAGAGGGTAACACTTGGGAGGAAATCTGTAAATTTTTTTGGTCTTAATACAGAATTGTACCCCCAAGTATCACTTACCAGTCCTCACTTGTGCAGTAGAACAAAGGCCTTCATTAATGCCAGGGTGGTTCAGCGAGCACACAGGCGTCCCAGCAGTCATGGCTGGAGCCATGGCAGCCTGTCTGGGACATGAGGACTGGGACAGAAGGTGGCCAGGGAGTGGCTCTGTGGCTCTTCCATGGCTTTAACAGGGGGAAGGTACTTAAGGCTTGTATCTGTCTTTAACAGCCAGTTTTGCTATGCCATAGCCAGACACAAAGGGACTTTCTCAGAGCAGAAATCTCAGCTCTTTATGTATAACCTGAAAATGCCTCCAAGGTTTTTATACAAAAGAGAAAAGGAGAGGGGGAAGTTAAAAAAAATTAGGTTGATTTGGAAACAAGAGAAGCTTTACCATTTGTTCACAAAACCTCTCTGTTTTTAAATCTTCATCTAAAAACTTAAATTAACATTCAAACCAGAGCAGATACTTAAATTGGTTTTGAGTGCTCCCAATATCAAGATGAATACAAGATTTTGTTCAATCTATTTTGTATCTGGAACCTGTTCAGTGGAAAGAAAGGTATGGCTGATGTGCTGCTCCTTTGGTCTTGCATTAAAGGCAGCAGTCCCCTCTTTCTGCTCATCCTTTCATTGCAAAATGTTATATTAATCATTCCAATGAAGTCTTAACTACAGAAATAACAGAAAAATTTGAAAAGTAGGCCAAACACTTTCTCCTTTATTTAATCCAATTTCTTCCTTCTTACAACATATGTTTTTGTGATCTTGGTATATGGGTCAAGAAAAATAAAATTTCACAAAAATCTGCTGAAATTCTAGCCCAGAACTCTCCCAGTGGAGGACCTGGCTAAGTCACAGACATGACTACAGTCTTCCATGGCATTCTGTCTTCCTCTCAATTATCTAAGTTCTCTGAAAAGCTGAGTATCTGATATGAACTTGTGAAGGTGAGAAGGGATACCAAATAAAGTGGGTATCTTTCTTGCTCAGTAGGCCTGCATAAAAGATTTAGAAATCTTTTATCTAAATCTAGATATCTAGATTTAGAAATCTTTCTTATTTGTTTGTTTTTCCTACTCTATTCTGTGTTTCTTTTCAATGATTAACAAGTGAAAATATGTAATAGGCACTTTCCCATATATATTGCTGAATTTTAGAAGCAGGAATGGGACTGCACTATTTGGATCATCCCTGCTGTTACTTCTGAGTCCTGACTACTGCTGTTCACTTCCTTATCATTAATAAAAGATCAAGGAGATGACACAGAGACCATGGTGAGAAACAGCAAGGCTGTTTTGACATGAATTTCCCAGAATAATTCTCTTTCTGTACTGATGCTGAAGTCTCACACAGGGAGGTTTTCTATTGGTTGAGTATGCGCCAAAGAACGTTAATAAGGGAGGTGGTTGAGTTAGTAATTCTCTTTCAGAAATGCTCTGGGATTGTGCACCGTTGGGGTTTTCTGGAGTGGTATATATAGTACAGGAATGATGGACACTGATTATCTGCATTGCTGCAAAGTAACTAACATTATAGGTCTGCCACATCCTTGCACAGTGAAGTATGCATGCACCCAGTGTGCAAGATATCCACGTGCTCCCTTTGCCTCTACCAGTGGGTGGGAAACTTAAAATTTTGAAGAGAATAAGGAGGAAAAACTGTAGGACTGAGAATTCCCTGAGTATTAACAAAATGAATCAGTGTCGCATTTTTGAAGAGATCTTGAAGGAACCTATATGATCCAGTGACTCTAAAATTTAGATGTACAGAGAAGCTGAATGCCTAAATCTTTGTGGCCTTTTTGAAAATTCAAGGGAAAGATGCAGTCAAGGTTAAGGAAAAGGTGAGGTGTCCATTTCTTGGTGTCTTTGTGAAGAACACGTGCATGGTTCCTAACCTGATTTGATGATCCCTGAAATGTGGATATACACATAGTCCAGTACAGTGGAATATTCATCAATAAAATAGGTAAGTGTTATTTAAATTTTAAGCAGCCATGAATAAAAATATAGCAGAAGGCTTTCACAGGCTATTGCAATCTACTGAACTAATCACTTCCTAATTAATTTTTCTGTGGCTTGTCTTTGGAAAACTACCCAGAAGCATCCTTCAGCATTTGTTCAAGGGCACGTTTTTTCTGATAAGGGGATTATGTGGGATTTTAAGAAATTTAATATCAAGTAAATAATAAAATAATAAATTTAATATCAAGTGCCAAGAATATTAATATCTATTGCCAAGAATAGAGATTACAAAGAAGCTTTCTAATATTAGTCAACCTTACTATTAGAGAGCTGTTTTCACATTTTGTGTTAGCTTGGATTTTTCTGCATATTGAGAATTGATGACAGCATGCTTGTTACCCAAGTTGAACATTGTAAGTAGTTTACAACTGCTGATATTTTAGCCATGTTAACCAGAAATGGTGATACATTAAAGAAACTCTGTCACCTGTGGATTCACTGTAGATCACTGTCACCACAGTCTTAGAGGACAGTGAGCCACAAAACCAGTAATAATTAGGACTCCTAGCTGAGGTGAAAAGCTATTGCCTCATGGAACTATTTTCCAATCCTCCTCCTTCCAGCTGAGCTGGACTAGTGACGCTATAAAATGGCAATTAAAAGACTCAAGTTTAAAAATACCTTCAGCTTCCCAGGTCCCACAATGGCAAAGGTTAAGTGGATTATATGGAGATAATTCACTCAGCTCCAGGGGGAGGGTGCTGATTGTCAGGGCTATTGGTTACCTCCCTCTCCCCTCCTCACTTGCGGAAGCAGTGATTGTTACAGTTTTGTGTCAGTTTTGCCAACCTAAAGCAAGAAAATGCCTAGAAAACTTTCCCAATGGACCATGCAATTACTAATGGGCACTGGCTGGTACTTGCAAATTTCACTTTGATACAGCCTTGAAAGCTGAGCATGGAAGTGGTCCCTACTCCTCAGACAACATCTTAATGCTATTGACCATTCATGCAAGTCTCCAGTAAAAATATCCTGTTTCTTCAAGGGAAAAGGAATATGAAAAAGATTGCTGGCCTTACATGAACAGCTATTCTACCCCGTGCTCCAACTGAATTAAAACCACCAATTACACCTCTAGTTGTGTGGCAACACCTACACTGTGTTTCCAATTAACTTTGTAAGTTTTTAATCAGTGACAAATGCATTTTTGTAAATTCAATTTGCCTTTTATTGCAGCACCTATAAAATGTCTTGCAGCATTCCGGAACTTTGTGAAGGTTTTACTTGCTACTGACATAACGCAGCTGTTGGACCTACAACAAAGGCTAAGGTTTATGAGCAACTTGAATTAGGATGTAGGTGAAGCAATTAAAGTTCAAGGAGGGGGAGGGGGAAATGTTTTCCCAAAATTTGCACTTGCCAATTTAAAAAAGCATACCAAAAACATGCTGTACACTAGGATGGGAGAAGCTAAAGTAGCTAAGGAGACCATACTCAGCTTTAAAGTTGCTATTTTGAGAGCTTTCCATATGTGAAAAGGTCACCCAGATTTCATTAATAAATCCGCTCTGCTGTTTGTTTTCTTTTTTAATCAAACTCAAATGCATCCTGTTAAAGGGCTGAGTGATTAGATCATAAATCTGGATGTCCTTGAAGATGATGAAGAAAATGCTTATCTGTAAAGCAATCATCATACTGCCAGTTCTATCATTTACACATTTTTACACGTGCTGGAAAAATGGTTTAATTTTAAATAATTCATTCGAATTTTTAGGTAAGAAAAACAATCTTGCAGAATTTACAGTTAAAAGAGCAACTGTATTACATGTGGCATAAGGAAAGAACCCATTACATCTAATCTTCTGTATCTAAATTCAGGGTATTAAAACAGTCAACATTCATAATAAACATGAATTCATACTTCATCTTAGTAAAACTCAACTCTAAGTACATTAACTTCTGTTAATGTTGTATAATGTTACACAGTTATACAATACAATTCTCCTAAATTCAACAATTCAGAAATTAGTCAGTTTAAATGGGTCCTGAGTATAAATTTGCTGTGTTGGGTCTCATTTGGACTGGTAGAGACAATCCAAATGAAGTTATCAACCATATTTTTGTAATATTAATGCATGGAAATCCTTGTTCTGTGGGGTCCAGACAGTACATATTGTGCTAGATTTCTCATTTCTTCTTTTTTTTCCTAATTTTTATTTTCTCTGTGTCTGGATTTTTCCTTTGCAAAGCATTTATTCAGTACTTCTGGAGGTATATTTTTCTGTTGTAAGTATAATTAGGATATTGCTGCAACTTCTCCTGTGTGCATTTGGATCTTACAGCTGATTTGTCACTTTGCCTGAACTCAATTGTGGACATGACTATGGCCAGCACCAGCAACATATTTAGCTATTTCAGTGCTAACAGGAAGTTGGGAAATGAATGTATCTTTGGAACTTTAATGAAACAATGGATGTGGAAAATAATTCTTGTGGATTTATAAACATTCTTACAAAAGGAATGAGATATGGAGCAATAATTTGAGGTGGGTAAATACATGTTGCAATTTTTTAGCTGACTGCATGACCTGCTTTTACTTTAACATAAACCCCATCTAGTTTGATTCAGTGGAGCCATTTTGATTTCTGGAGGCTTGATCCATAGAGGTAAAAGTTACAAGGAAGGTCTGGCACTGATGCTAGTGCCAAAATGTGGCTCTGTGCAGTTTAGCTCAGTGCACGTTATCTGATGACAGTGGATGTGTTGCATTATTTACTGCATAGAATGCCCTTCCTGCAAAGATTTATGTGTTTGTTTAACTTTGATTTTGTCTGGTTAATTACTCACAGTCACAGAAGATCCTTACAAGTATAGAGAGAAACATCAATGTGCTTTATTGTCA
Source organism: Illadopsis cleaveri (assembly GCA_013399915.1). Classification (NCBI taxonomy): domain Eukaryota; kingdom Metazoa; phylum Chordata; class Aves; order Passeriformes; family Timaliidae; genus Illadopsis; species Illadopsis cleaveri. Next base: position 2,075,455 of record VXBB01008389.1, read on the forward strand.
AAATATTTTTTAAATTACTTGCTTAATTGTTTACTAGTTGAAAAGGCACTACAGTAAAAGCTTATTTTACTTACCAAAGGTCTAAGGTTTCTAAATTGTATTTTCCCTGCAGATCATAGTAAGCAGAGAGAGTAACAGCATCACTCTAAAATTTGTTTGGATGCACTCATATACACCTAACTCTACTTCACACAATTTTCTTTAACTGACATTTATGAACATTATTTTTATTTGGTTTGTTGTAGACCCTGCAATCCTCTCCTCATAAACGCAAACACTAACTTAAATTGAGTTCAGCAAGCCAGTTTTGAGCTGCATGCAGAGAAGATTAAAAGAAATAGTACAAAATCCTCTCCTGGGAAAGATCAAATGGTTACTGAAATGAAAGCAGCCTAAAACGGTAGGGTTTAGCCCAGAGTGGGGGAGGGGAATTGGGTATTTAGCTATAATTAACACCTTCTACTTACACTCTCCAGCGTTTCAAATGGATTGTTTTTTATTATAGGTAGCTGCTCACAAACCTGAAATCACTTTATTAAAAAAAAAAAAAATTGAATCAGAAAAAATATTAGCAACTAATAAGGCTAAATTTAAGTGTTTGCTCTTCAAGCAATGGTTCTGTAATCCTCAGACTTCTATAGTCGGCCGTAAAGTCGGCAACCATTAGTTACATATAAAAAGACACTATTTCTGTGTGAATAGGTGATCACAGAGAAAAATCACATTTTTTTCTGCTTTCTACAGAACTTGCACTGAAATTTTGCTTGGGTGAGCACTGTATTAGTTTATTTGAAGCTTAAGATTAGAAACTTTATCCAAAATAAATGTCTTAAGTATTCTTGATACTATTTCTTCGATCTTCCTTTATTTCTGCCAATGTTGCTTAAATGTATCTTAGACAGGTACCTAGAACATTTTAAATTAAGACATTGTAGCTCTCTTTTTTCAGTTTGTCTTGATAGATAAAGTGCCCAAAGAAACAAAAAAGCTGAAAAGCTTCCTTACTTGGCTCTCCGAGACTTTGCTCAGTGTTTTTCGTATGTTGCATGCTGGAATCTGAAATACAACTTATTTTCTCTCCCTTTCTTCTATCATGAGTCAATCATTGTCAGGTCATTGCCTACTGATCAGTCAGTCCCTCAGTCTGGTGGCACAAAAGTACTTGTTTTTCCAAAAAACAACTATGTTGCTACCTTGCATCAGCTGATCTTAAAGTAAGATTTTCTGGCTTTCTGAACTTTGATTTACATGTTGCTACTACTACACTCCTTTGGCATTTATAAATTCATATCCTGTGTAGGTTCATATCCTGCCCTTGTAATGTTTTGCAGGCTGTTAGCATAGCTCTTCAACTGGTGGAGATAAACACTGGTAGTACATAGTAAAAATAAATTCTGGTTCACATGTGTATTAAAGAAAATATAATCTATATATTCTGAAATAACAAGACAGTGGAATTTGTTTTGGAATTCCTCTGTAACTGCAGAAGTGCCTCAAAATCATCACCTCTCCTTAGTCCTCTCCTGCTGAGCTGTACAAGGAACTCAAGAAGTGTGAACAGAGTGCAGATGTGTCCTGCTGAGTCCTCTGTTCACCACGGATCTACCCCTGAACAACATACCTGGTGATTCTGATAAATTTATGCATAGATTTATGCACATAACCTTGTTACAAGATTAGCAACGTTTTCTCTCTGTGAGGCCAAGACCTCCAATACCAGGAGTTTTGGAGGGATACACCAGGTAGGGAGATAACACCACTTATTCGTGTCAGTGATCCACAATAGTGCATACTGAATTATTTCAGTGTGTAAGGGGAGATGTGGTGTTTTAGAAAGAAGCTGATAAAACTAAGATTGTAATATTGTGTGGCTGAAGTCTATGAGATATGAAGATTTGTTTCCAGTTTTTTTCTTTTGTTCCTAAAGAAAGACTGTATTGACTATAAACTTATTTGAAGTAATTTCTTCTGCAGATAAGGTTACTGCTTTTGAGCTTGCTCTTCCATGTCCAGGGAGTGTAACACATATGGTGAGTAACAATAAAATACTGATCTAACTGTACAATTTTATGTAAGGCATGTGTGACTAAAACCTGAGCAATAAAATTTTCTTTCCTGCTCAGACAGAATTGTATATGCCTGTCATATTTTATTGGTTGTTAAATGGCACATACACTTATGGATCACAACCGAAACCAGACAGCCTACAGTATCATTGCATATTTGTCATCTTCAATGAAAACATTGCAGCAGATTTCTGTATACTTGGGCAAGTTAAGCTATAGGAAAGTAAACAGTCATGTTGCTGATGAATATGTATGCACTTAAAGCATGTGGAAACTTTAGCCCTTCAGTATTAGTGGCAAAAAATGTTTCTGATTTAAGTAGTGACATGCGCAGTGGTCAGAAAGCAACATTGTAAAGCAATATTTTTTAAAGATAAATAGACACCTTTATCAGGTGCAGACAAAAATAGCTTATAGATCCAACAAATTAGACCCATTTTGCCTGCATTAGTAAATACCATGTAACTCATTAACATCCAATGACTAGAGCTGTATGAAAGAGATACACAGAACTTCAATTACTGACTTAGTATTACTGTTAATAGTGTTCCTCATCCTTCTGAATTCTGAAATTGTTGGTTCTTTTCCTACATGCTAGACAATTCCGGTAAATTATAAAAATTATTTTAAAAATTCAAGAGGAATCACATATAACAAAATTTTTAAAATAGATTTTGTTAAATATACAGTGAAACTGTGCTTTAAATTCCCTTTCATGGAATCCAATGGCAAAAATTAGTGACGGTGATTTTAATATTAGTTATTAATATGAGTACATATAAATTAATAACATCACATGCTGCAAACCAAACTGCACTGTTGTATTGTGTGATAAACAGAAGAAACAGAAGAAATGATACAGTTACAGTAATCCATCCTCTGCCCTTTCTTCAAAGTGGCTAAAATTGTATTTGTTTAACAACAAATAAAGCCTTGTGATTTTTGTTCAGCCCATATGGCAGTATAGCCCACTGAATAAGCTGCTTGGACACAGCAACAATGACTGTTATCAGAGATACTTTTGGTCAGGAAAGACATGAAATTTCTTTCTTTGCAGGTATTAAAAAAAAATCTGTGGTCAATGCCCAGACCTCAACCAAAGAAGCAACTGGGAGGATCATGTTGATCTGGATTCTGGAGAGTGTGTGTCATTATTGTAGAGCCTCCCAAGGTAAGAAGTTTTAATTTTTTCATATTCTTGGCACCAATAGCTAAGAAGAGACTCCAGAGTGACAGTGACATGTCAGGAAACTGAGAGTGGATAAATGAAATTTTGTTGACTAAGTATAATTTACTTACACAACACCGTGAACATTTCAGATAGCATGTGTCCACCTCCCAGCAGCCAGGCATTCTAATCAGACCCTTAGCAGGTTAGATAGGCTGAGAGCAACCTGCAGTAGTGCTTCCTTAGGCACTGTCTCCTACAACCAGGCAAGTGGTACCAGTGATGGAGAACCCAGAGCAACTCTGACATCCCTCAATTCTCTTCCTGCAAGACCACCAGCAAAACCCTTGATCTTTTCTCTGCCTGTAATACGAAGTCTCCATAACTACCATTTCCCCCAATATTATCAGTGCTTTACATTCATCAGAAACAATGTAATGAAAGTCAGGCTGATGACGATAGTTAGGCCTTCAGTTTTAGACAGCTGGTTTTGGGATGAGCTGAACTGACATGATCCTGGACAAGAACTGAACTGCTGGGTTTGTCTTGGCTGTGTTTATAAGCACATCAGGTTTGTACTCCGAGTATCTTCCATTAGAGGTGCTGATAAGGTTGAAGGAAAACAGAGTTCATGTGCACAGTGTTGTAATCTAGTCTACAATGTCTTTGTTAGGATGATGTTGGTGGGACATATACATTGGCTTAATTCTGAAATTCCTTGCTATTAAATGCTTTTGCGGTTTTGAGAAAATATGGGAGAATAAGCTTAAGTGACAATAGTATAGATGTTCATATTTGATGAAGATGATTACTGAAGTGGGTAAAATGTCAAAGCCAACTAAAATATTCATTGGAGTATTAGGACTCAATTAGGAGTTGTGTAACAGAGGGTCTATCTACTACTTTCCCCTGGCAGAAGTGTTCAAACCTAGAGCTTCGGAGCATTTTCATGCTAAAATGTCTGTTGAGGACTGATTTAATGATTCTGACACTTTTAAACATGGGCTGAAAGTAAACTGCAACAACTGACATGCAGTTGTGTTTGAAATGCATTCCAACATCTTTCAAAATCTTAGGGTTTGAGTAAGTATAGTTTTCGTATTTGAAATGTGTCTTCCCACAGAACTGAGGTTAAAGTTGCAAAATCAGAAACAGAGTTTGCTAAACATTTTTGAAGCATGATTTTAGTTTATAAGATGGTCTGTGTACTCAGGCCATGGTCTGTGTACTCAGGTCTCTGATCTTATTCCAAATACCACTCGTATGCCATGTATTTTTCACAAAGCTGTAAATGTGATGCTACTCTTTTAATTGGGAGGTACACAAGAGTTTATTTTGAAGAAAACAAGAATATTTAAACATATTTGAGGATCACTTCACTCCTACACTCAGATATTTTCCCTTGGTTCCTGCTGATAGCACTGTTTTCATGGTGTTTGCAGAGGGAATTTGGCTGAAGGAGAGGATTAAACCCCCACGAATTGTGCAGCTCAGCCACTGCTGCTCCCTCTGCTGGTGGTGAAAGATGAAATTACAATCGACATCATGCAGTTATAACTGTTCCAGAATACAAAATAAAATATTCACAGTTCATATGTGTAAATTAGCTAATATGCACAATTTTTGTGTCAAACTGAGCTTTTTTATCTGACATGTTCTGTGTGGCATACCTACTGCAATTTCATGTATTTTCAACCATGATTCTTTTTATAAAGTGCTGAACTATCTCATATAAAAAAATCCTCATTTCAAAGCAGTCATTAGATAAAAATCAGGATGCAAGCTAGCATCCAGAATGGATTCTGCCCAAAACTCTGTGAATGTGTGGCCAACACCCTGTTGCCAACAGAAATTGTTGAGAACTGAAACATTAAGCAGCTTACTCAGGAGATGTATATGCATAGTATTCACATTATTTCCCAGGCAAGCCACTCCACACCTTCTACTAAATCTTTGTTTAACACCATGTGTATGAAAAGTATTCTTATTTTCATAATATGAACATGGAAAAGGGCTAAAGGACTGAATTACAGTAAATTGATAATACTTTCAACTAAAATTCTCATCCAAGGCAAATGGATGCAGTGTCATATTATTTTAGAATTTAATCTGTGTACCCAACTTTCACTCACTGCTACAGAAGTTGTACATGTGCATCTGTAAGAAGACTCTGAGCCTGATGTTAATGTTTAGCACACGATTGTACCTTCACACAAGCAGGAATGCACATGGCAATGCAAGTGTTGATCATTCAGACACAAGGCATTTATATTTCCCACTCATTATTCCCTAAACTGAAGGACATAAACACCAACAACCAAACGCCTTTAAGTCACAAGAAAATGTGCCACCCCTATTACTTTTTATTTTTATGAATAAGGAAGCTTTCAAGGAAATGTAATAGCACAGCTAAACTAAAGATCCAAGTCTACTTAAGGCACCTTAGTGAAATAGGTTTGTTTGTCTCACATCAGTGCATATTGCAAAAACATTTCAACTCAGCTGATACTCACTATTTAAGCTGAGCTTTTTGGACTGAAATAATAGGGATATCTACGTAACTAAATTACTTTCACTTCAAGAGATATTTTTGTCTGTGTGGGTACACTTGGAAGCAGTGACATGATAATAGGAGTGCTGTCTATACATTTACATGCGGGTACACAAGGAGCCAGGCTTAGATTAGTGATCTGAGCTACTAGCATGAAAGTACAGTTTTATGATAAATACAGGAAAGCTTTCCAATTACTCATAATACTTACATCAGCTGTCCAGCACAAAAAAACCCCACCACCAGTGGCAGCAACAGCATCTTGAGAGGGATGCAATGAAAACTATAGATGGTTCCAGTCCCTTGACTAAATCTCTTATAGGAATGAGTGATTTTAACCTAATTCCAATGCACGTTTCCATGTGGGCATCCAAGGGATCACACAAGGAAGCACCACATTTTCACAATCATAGAAGAATGACAGACATTCAAGGAAAAAACTAATTTCAAATTAGGTTAAAAAGTATAATGAACATTACTCAACATCTTTTTCCAGATGAAAATATTTATTCAAGACCACCACCCCCATATCAGTTTTAAAGAAAAATAAAAGCTTAAGGACTGTTGGTTTTCTATACAGTATTCATGAGTGGAATAAAGGACACTCTTGCTCAGTTTGATTGCTTATGAAATAGAACAAAAGTCAGGATCCTATTAACATGATGTTTTTTCTAGTGCACTCTGGACTAAGACACTCCATTACTGCAATTCCTGCTAGGTGGAGTTCGTATTTTTCTCATTCCATTATTTTACCTTACCGGGCAAGAAATTTCCATAGCATGTTTAAAAGAGAAAAAGCTCCCCAAAGCTCTTCATGTCATGCAGATTTGCATGCTTCAATTAGTGCCAATTTTCCGAGTGTTTTTATTATTTGTAAATAAGTAAATACAAACAACTTCTTTCTCTCACCACATTTAGCAGTCCACTTCAGGGTAGGAGACCACCTTATTTTATATGTCTTGATGTAGGTTATAATGTCTTACAGGGAGGCCATAAATAACTCCATGGAATTTTCTTCTGTAGAGAAAAAAAGTGAAATATTCTGATATTGGAGACAGGATTTTCAAGTGTGTGTAGAGAAATTCCATATTTCAATTAAAGCTTAATTCCTTGGCTCTTAACCCTTACTGACATAAAATCAGTATTTTACACAGTTCTTGAACAGCAAAATGACTCACAAGTAAATTGAAGTTTATGATATGCAGAAATGTGAATTATTAACAGAGAACCTATTCTAGGAATGGGAATTACAGGATATTTTGCACTCCAAGAATGATCTTTCTGAAGATGAATCCTTAAGGTCGAAAATGTTCCAGCTGTAATCCTACTGAGTAATGCTTCCTGAGTGAAGTCATGGTAGTACTTCTGGGAATAATTCAGCCCTGGATCTTGGTCATTTTACTATTTTAGATTAGATGAGCAAATTTCTTTAACACAATTCTGCTATGACTGCTGTTTACTTTTTTCCAAACTTCCAGTGTCTCATTATCTCTGGCATTTACCAAATGCCTGTCTGGAGTTAAAAACCAATTTTATGTTTACTCTGTGTCAAGTTATCATGGGAACACAAAGGAAAAATGAGAGAAAAGCTCAAGGATATAGACTCTGTGAAGGAAAAACAGTTGCATTCAATTGAAAAGGGAAGGCTGGCTTTTCCACCCCCTGCAGAAAGGTTAGCTTGCCTTGGCAGTGCTGCTGGGCTCATGCTGGGCAGGGGAAGCCACCACCTGTACCTGCTGCATCATGACAAGTCTCCCTACACACGCCATGCCTGGCTGTGCTCACACATCCTGCGTGCTGGGGGCTGCCTATGTCAACAGCAGCACTCTTACTGCACACCATGGAGACTAATTTCTGAAAATGAAGAAAAACTTGGCTTCCCCCTAGGACAGCACTTCGTCCAAATTTAGTAATTGCTATAGAAATCTAGCCATTAAATGCAAGATGATTCTGTTGTATGATACGCAGTTTAATGACTTCAGCTCTTTCCATGCTGCATGGATACACTTGGTGAAGATTTTTAAACACCAACAGCTTCTGCTAAGCATAAAAAATGCAAAACGTAATATAACAGGTGCAAAATCAGTTCTTTAATGTTCTTGTGCTTTCCTCATGAGTTAGGTGGATACAATATACTCCAAGAGGATAAGCTGCCAGTTTAATATACCAGCCTAACTTCCACTTAGGAACTCTGAAGCAGTGATACATTATACAGCTACTAATTTTTCTTTACATTGTTTCTTCTGAGCAAGATGGATTTTCTTTGCCGAAGTTCTCTCAGCTGTAATTTGGGTTTCTGTTTCTCAAAAAAGCCTTCTGTGTTAAATCAGATGTAAATGTCCTGTTAAACTATCTCTTACCAAAAGATAAAAAGATATTAGGTAATACGGAAGATTCTTTTATATTAGACTTGTCAGTCTACTTCCACTAGTAGCTAAAGTATAATTTAGTATTATCTCCTTTTTCTTGTTTGTGGTGTTTTGGTTTTTCATCCTACCAGTCCTACTTGTTTTGTGTGGGTCAAAGGATGCCTTGCTGATATACAGAGAAATGAACTGTGATACTCTTCAGCAGTTACAGACAGCCAAAGGGGAGGTCTTTTCCATGATTTGATTTTGCAAAGTGTAATAGAAATAGTGTATTTAATGTTACTTAGTAAGTAAGTATGTGTCTTCCTAAAACAAATTCAGCAATAACAGACAGACAGGCCAGTTTCTTCATCCTTGCAGCTACGCAACCATTTGTAGTGCTTTTCCCAATCTGGTTTCCAGTGATTGAATCACAGTGGGTTTCCACTGTTTCCTATTTGCAGAAAAGTCTTCTGTTTTTTAATTTTCAGTTTCAAACTAATTTAACAGTTCCTCTCCTTCATTATAGTCCATCACTGGACTTCCAGGCAGGGGAAACAAAAAAAAAAAAACAAAAAACAAAAAACAAAAAAACCAAAAACAAACAAACAAAAAAAAAATGGGGGCAGAAGAAAAAAAAACAACAAAAGAAGAACTCTCAGCAAACAATTTTGGCATTATAATTTTTTGTAAACCTGCAGATTCTCTGCAGCTTCAATAATTATTTTGCTTATATTTCTGATTTTTCAGTTAAACATTCAGTGCTTCCCAGGTTTACTACTCTATCTTTAAAAGTCTCTGAATGTTTTTCCCAAATTGATATTTCCGAAGGATGCTTCTGAACTCAGATGTCCCATACCATAAAATGAACAGAATAAAAAATAAACTTATGTAAGAAACACACAGTTGTCCCAGATCTTCTTTCAAAAGCAAAAGTGAGTGTTGGTCCTAAAGAGATAGTAACTGAAGTAAAAACATATGAAGAATGTGGAAGGCAAGAAAAGCCAAGTGACTACTACATGCACTTCAATGAGATTGCCAAGTCAGTCTTTGATTTTTCGGTCTATTTTCTCAGGTATAGATTATCCTTTAAAAAATATTTCAAGGCTGGCAACTGAAGTCAGAAAGAAATTTTCTACATAACAGAGTAGCCACCAATTCCTTGAAATTCATATTGTAGAGAAGGAACTCACCAGGATATATAAAGGCTAAAATCTATTATCCAGGAATAAGATTACAGTGTCTTGTAACCACTTCTTGTCTGTGAATACATTAGAATCTAGTTAAAGAAAAATAAATAGCCTATTGTTAAAATTGATGAAGAGTACAGACTAAGGGAGAATACTCTTGGATGGCTATTATTCAATTTATTTTTTCCTAATAATGTGCAGGAATATTTTTAATACATATTCTAATAAATGCAACAAAGACACTTTAATGTACATTTCATTATATGTCCTAATAACATTAATATGTAAACATACATACAATTTTCTAGTCATCTTGGAGCACACATAAAAATCATTTTCAAAATTAAAATCAAAATCTCACCTAGGAATTTCACTTTCTTTGAAAACTATTAAGAATACTCATGAGTCACATCCATAGCTTGCTCGTAGCACAGAGCTATAATGTACAGGAAGTTTATTTTACTCTGTAGGGATTGATGCTCCCTTGAAGCCTGGATAAAATCGTTCCAACGCTACCTGAAGGATCAGTAGAGGATAGCACTTCAATTACAAGCAAGAACCTGGGCCAAAAAGGAGCTCTTGGTAATTCTCACAGTGCTCATTACATTTGGCTCCCTGCCTTAACAACTGGCATGTACTATACCAGGTGTATAAATGTTCTGTGTGGTTGTTGCGTATTCTCCACACTTCACCTCACTTGGCAGAGCTCTGTCTCCTCCTCTGCTCCCTTTCACCTTGGGAAATCATTATATAGTTTACATTTACGTAAGGCTGATCCAAACCACTTCTGAATTACAGGTCTTTAAATGGCACCCTCTTTGCAAAGGTGTGAGTGGCCCCACAAGGGACAAGGAAACAAAATTCCTTGCCTAGAATCTAGATTTCTGAGCTGTACTTGCCTTGATTTTTATAATAAGAATTCTTTAACAGAAGTGGTGCAGCTGAAACAAACACCAGTGAGTGCTTTCCAATTCACTCTTTATACGAGCTCATAAAAATGACCTTTGTGTGAATTTTCCAGGGAAAAATGTTCCTATCTGTAAGATGTACAGATCTGGAGATGTCAAGAATATAAACTCTAACAACATTCTGGTTGTGCATCTGGCTTATATTAGTCAGTAGTATATGATGTGATAATACAACAGAAGTAAAGAGCGTATGGAGGGATTCAAACACTCAGTTACCACATCTGTCTCTCTGCATTATCATCATTAGAGTGTTTAGATGCAATTTATCTCCCTTTCCATTTGGAAGATTCATGTTCCCTCCTATGAACCGGGCATCAGCCCAACCATGATGGGTTGTGTCCACAGGGGAACGCCTTCACTTTGACACCTGCTAGTAGCCATCATCTACTCAGCAAGCTCTGCTTGGCTTGTTTATGTTTGTAACATTTAGCCAACCAAGGAAGGAACCAGTGTATGTTTCCCTGATATGGAAACAGGAGAGGAGACTAGGGGAAAGAAAGATAAAGGTATGTCCACTCTTCCACAGCTGACAGGTTTTACAACTCTGACATACCAAAATTAACAGAGCTTGGCTCTGCTTTTAATTAATTATAAGTAGAGAAGAAGGACGCTGCTGGGTTTAAGGTTATTGGCTAAGGCACAAGAGATGAAGAGTGAGTCATTGGCAATGGCCACAGTCTGAGAGTGGACAAATCAAACTCTCCATTCCAAAGTTACTGAAGAACTTGAGTATTTAGATTTCATGTTCTTTTGTGCAGGGATCGACTTTTACCAGGTTTTTGCCAGAATTCAGTACCCTGAGGCTCTGATCTCAATGAGGTCATCTGGTTATCATAATGCAAACTGTCCCATCCATGTCTCTGCCCTCAGGCCTAAATCCTACCAAAAAAACCTGCATGTAGAAACTGAGGAAAATACCTAAATGGAGGACTAAGAATTTTTCCTTTGGGTCAAAATTTCTATTGTGTTAGAACCTAATTGCCTATTGCTAATTAAGACATAATGTGGAAAATTAGACCTGTAGCAATTCCCTTTGTCCAGCTCCCTGGAACTGATGGCAAAATCAAAAAACACTAAGTGATCAGAAGGTTCAGAGTACTGTTGTAGTGCATGTTGTCATATCAGAAAACTTCTTCTGGAGATGGTTGTTAAAATATGCTTTCAAGGAAAGTAAAAGGATCCCTATTTGCTCAGCCTTCTACTAGGGAGGAGAATGCAGGAGGGTCTGCAGTTGTGCTAAGTCTCATCTTACTGGGATGTGTAAGTGGGTGTGATTCCTGCAGCGTGCGTAGGAGTTGTCATGCAAGCTTTAATCTAGAAACTGGCCTGTGCAGGCTGTGATGACACATCCAGTTGCAGCATACACAGATGTTAGATACAAAAGAAGTCTAATTTGAATCAGATCTGGGTTCTGTTAGTGACTGCCATATATCTCCTGTTTTGCTCTAGGCAAGGCATTCAGAGCTTGATCCAGTCCCAGTTTAATTCCACAGCACCCCTTTCTCTGGCAGTACTCTCAGCTGGATTAGGTTCCTAGCTTATCACTTCCCCAAGCTGTCCATATTCCTCAGGGGTATAATTGTACCTGCTCACTCCCTAGGTGTCTGATATAGCTTAAACCATTTGCCTCTGAAGTGATTTGCTACTTAGGCATAGCATGAATATGCAATTGAATTAAATTCTCAAGTCAGCAAAAACCTCTAATAAGCTTCAATCAAGTAAACACATACTGGAGAATTTCAGATTCTGTGTCATTATATACATACTCCTAAAAATTCAAGAAGGTAAATGATTTCATTGGAATTGCTTAGGGGCCTAAGATGAAGCATACATCAAAGTACCTTGCTCAAGGCCCTATTATCTATCACTAGCCATAGACATGTACTTAAAGTTAAGCATATCCTTAGGTGTATTGCTCAATTCATCCCTAAAAGCATAATACTGATATGCTTTCTAGCACAGAAAACACATTTGAGCTAGAAAATACTAGAAGTAATCTACCTTCGATTATATGAAATGTCACAAATTATTAGTTTAATCTTTTTAATAAATCTAAAGAAACAAAGAAAATGTAAAGTCATGTAGCCCATACTAATTTCCAGGAATCTTGGTTACACTCTAACCCTTCACTTTTACGTAACACTGAAATCACAATACGGATGTGTATTTTGAAGTAATTGTGTTGGTGGTCCCTTCGTGCTTTCTGAACATCTAACAGTTAGCTAAGCAAACACACATGACTGATTAAAAGAAGAAAGGGAACTATTTTTACAGGGACCATTAAACTTTAACTGCCATCTGGCAGGGAATGATTAGAGAAGAAGAAAATTAAGGCAGTCAACACAAATACTGTGTGGCTACCTCAGGGAATTAATGTGGATAGAAGACGGTGGACTTGTGGCTCTGTTAAGAGACAGACAGAGAAGGAAGTGGTGAACACATCCTTTATGACTGCTGCCCTAATGGCCACATTCACAGCAACAGAAGCAGAGAAAGAAGAAATCAAAACCACCTGGGAATAATCAGACGCTTGCTGTCATAAAAAAAGAAAGTTAAAGGATTATACAAGAGCCACACCATTCTTGTTCCCCAATAAGCCAGGAAGGAAACTTTTATTGTGGAGGTGTGTTGCAGTTGGCAGGTTATCTACTATCTTTACATAGGCATTTTAAATAGAGTCTGTAATAAATCTTTTAATTGAAAGGCTTTATAGAACACAGACCTGTGGTTGATCTAACTGAACACTGGATGTCACTATTTATACACACTATTAGTCATTTTAGAGGCATTAAAAACACAGTCCAGCCATGAATTGGAGCAATTCAGACATGTTTTTAAATCAGCTATCTTCAATTATTGTTGCTCTAGAGATAGCAGTTTCCATGAGCCAAAGCTTCCAAGCTGCCTAGACATGCATCAGTCATTTTCTACAGCTACCCAGCTGTGTGCCCTGGCAGCGCTGCTGGCAGGCATTCCCTCACAAGTGTACCACGTCTGAGTTCATATCTTGGGGGAAAGATTGAGGTTTGTATAGAGAGATAATGGACTGGCTGTTCACTGCAACATCTCAGAGCTGTGACTCTGACCAGGCAGCCTTATAACTTTGCTGTTATGGGTAGTAAGAAACAATCAAAATACAACTTACCCAAAAATGCAACAGCCCTCCCACGGGGCAGCTCCTGGTCTGACTGTGCTGGAGAAGGTTCTACTCCCATGCCTCATGAGCTACTGGGTTGGAAAAATCCTGTTCTCTCAAGCACATATGCCTTGACGTTTTTCATTCCCTGGCACTAATAACATACACCTCTTCTGCCACTCTGCTGCCCTTACCCGAGGGTGTTTTCTCAGGTATACAATTATTATGGGGAAGCACTTTTAGGAGACTTATCTTCCCTTATCTTTAGAGAAGATAAGAAAAAGAAAAAGAAAGTATCTCTGAGTCCAAGTGGTATGGAAAACAAATCAGTCCTGACAGCCCACAAGGTCAGGTTAGCTGCTAAAAAGACTAAGGACAGAAGACAGATGAGAGGACATAAAGCTTAGCTACAATTGATAAGTAATGTACAGTGAAATGAGGCTTATTTTTTGTTTCTTGAGCTCAATACAGTATTTTGAAGTTATCAATAGCATAGGAAAAGCACATTAAGAATGCTTCAAAGCCCATGAAATCTTGTCAACTGTACCAAATTTCATAAACATGCCAAACAACAAAATGATCAGAAACGTACACATTACTACTCTAAAATGTACAGTCAGTAGAAATGTTTGGTTATTTTAGACCTTGATTCCCATCAGAATTTTTCAATATACTCGTGTGTCTACCTGTCACTCTGCATCCTTGAAATGCTAAGGCTCTAAAAATGTTCGACTCTTCTGCAATTCTTAGATTCAACATTTTTAGGAAAAGGTAAAATACAACTAAAAAGAGCCTTAGGTGGTTTTTGCTAGTAAAGAGAACAACTGAAAATACCTTTCCTGATTTGCAAAAATACATTTCTATGCACAACACATGAACCAAGGTCTTCCTAGTGCTATTCAGCCAAAATACTATGGGTGTCAAGGGGCTTGCATTTTTTGGTTTATTTTCCACAGAACCTGGCTGCACAATGGAATATCTAAGAGTCAGAAAATATGACTGGAAACACATGGTGGGAAATCATGTACCCTGAATCTTATTTTGTTCCAAACAGTGTTTTCTGAGATACATGCTGGCCAAAATATTCCTTCACTTAACTGCAAAGTTATATTTTAAAATTTGAGCATAGTGGGCTGTTTAGTTGAGGGTTATGAAGAGGTTTTGCTCTTTTCTAAGCTATTTCTAACCTTTATACAGTACAGTGTAATTCTGCTCACACAAGTAATCTGTTCAGGGGGCAAAACAGGAGTCAAGATACAATATACTAATATGATACTAAGGTGATATGTATAATATATCAATATAATATAATGTATCTTATATAGAGTATTATATAACTTTAATAAGCACTGTGAATGTTGTTGTACATATGTGCCATTTTACAAATGGGTGGGGGCAGAATATGCCTTACACAAAAATCTGTTGAGAAACTGGAAAGGAAAAAGCTGTGGTGCAAAAGGCAATGCCCTGTCATTCTCTTCTCAGAATATACTACAGACCCAAAGCAGGCAAAAGGCACCTGAAAAAAGCAGCACAGCTCTGGTAAACTTCTGCAGTTTGTTGTCTCAGCTTTGATGCAGTAATCTGTTAGAGATTGGTCAGAGTATATAACAGTGTGTGGCTCACTCCTGTGAACAAGGTGCAGAGCATTCATTCTCCACATGCAAAATTCTGAGAACTGAGCCAAACTGTAAGAGAAATACAGTAGACATTTGTTGATTTTTTTTTTAATAATGCCCACAAGCATCTACAGATGTGATCCCATGTAATGAAGCATGTGGCCTTAAGCTGGAATTATCTGCAAACAGCAGGATCTCCTGGCAAGAGAGATGGCACTTGCTGTGTTATGAAAGCTGTCCCTCTAAAACCATGTTTGGTTAGCACCTATGCCCTGTTGAAATTGGCATAGATAATTCTGAGTGGGAAAAATGCCAGCACGACAGATGGGAATGAATACAGGCATGCCAGAGAACCAGGATGTTCATTGAGCCTGAGTATTAGGGACAGAGTCCTTTCCAAGAATTTAGAATGGCAGGCTGTCCAGGGTTTCTCTACTTTAGGTACAAAACATGAGAATATATGATCTCCTTTGTAACTATGAGCAAAATCAATTATAGGCATTTAAAAATAGCTCATCTGAGCCATACAAAGCATGATAGTAGGCAGCTGAATTAGAGCAACTTTTTCTCTGGATTCAGACTGGCACCAGGTCCTAGAGGGCAGAACCTGTGCACTGGAGTCAAAAGGATTCCACAGGTGTTCTCCTAAGTGGTTCCAACTGAAAAGCTTTCAGATGATAATGAATATTGTTCATTTGTAGACTGCCTTTCAGGCTGTGAGCCCAAAGAAATTTGCAGGGGTATGAGAGTCTAAACTCAGTTGGGAGGTGTGTCATTTACAATTAAGCAGATGAATCTTGCATGTATTAATAGGCTGTAGTCCCATCTCCCATCTCCCCTCCGACCAATTATCATTACCTGGAAGTAGAGCCTCTGAAAGAAGGTGGGGGAAGGCAAAATCCTTCTGCCACAGTCCTGTGTACCCTGCTTTTGCTCTTTACATGGTACAAACAGCCATAACAGATCAGTTACCCAAAACACCAATTTAGTCTCCAAACAAGATTTACTAATTCCTGTGGGGTTTTTTTGAGCACTGAACAGTTACATTTCCTATTTCTCTTTTCAGATTATGAACAGCCAAAATGTATTACCCAAACAGACTTGTCTAGAATAATTTATATAATTCTGGCAAACAGGAAATACAACAAATCTAAGAAAAAATGGTTAGTTATTTATGTTTGAAAACTAAGTATCTGTTGTTGCAATTTTCCCTGCACAGAAAGCCAGTACTTCCAGAAGAGCTCACTAAGAAAACATTCCTCCGTTTTGGATTTCTTCAACTTCAGCTATGAAAATTTATGAAAAAAAAACCTTCTGAAAAACTTCTGAAAAAACCTGCCTCTAATTTATGCAAAGTCTTGGCTGTCTGTGTTGTGTATTATAAGAAAGGTGTTAAAATTGGATTGCTGATGTTGCGCTCTAACCAGTGCAGCCAATAGTGTCAGATTACAGTTGAACTTTGTTTTCTGTTCAAAAGGTGTTTAGTACTGTTAGTAGCACAAAAAGCATTGCTGAATTTATTTTCATTTAATCCAGTGATATTTTGTAACCTAGAAATCCATGTGTGTGTTATCTCATGTGACCATTTGAACTGACTGACTATTTCAGGTATGGGCTGTTTTTTTGCAACACAGCCTTGAGGAGTATCGTGAGTCATCTGAGTAAGAAAACTTAGTTAAAGGAGTTTATGTTCTAAAGCAATATATGAAGAGATATATTCATTCTAAATGTTCTGAATCTTCTGTGCTTTTATAAAAATTACTTTGATTAAACATCAATGGATTGTTTTATTACAACTTTTCCTCAAAAATCAGTTTCCAGAAAAATATTGGGCAGATACATAATAATAATTTTTAAACACATGAGAGTTCACCCAGAATGTGGCAATCCTGACACACACAGTGTAATAGATGTGAGCGTAAAGTGAAACTATTCATGAACCTGACATTTCCTTCCACTTCAAGCTACATTGCAAAGGTTAATGGTTGGACTCAATAATTTCTGAGGTCTTTTACAACTTTAAAAATTCTATGATTGTATGAAGTACAAATAAAAGTTACATTAAAACAGGGAATCATAATTTTATAGACAAATTAGAATTTTTGCTGACATATAAAATTAATTTTAAAAGTACATGATTGTCTTCCACCTTGTGACATTCTGGGTTTTACAAAAGGCTGAGTGTATTTTTAATGTTTATACTGTTGTACAGATTCGTAAAAGTAACCAGTGGAACCTGAATGCTAGATAATAGAGATTGTTATCCAGAGGGAAAGCAGCTCTACCAGTCTTTTCTGGCAAGGTTCCTTGGAGCCTTGATGTCATTTGCCACCAGAATCCAATAGCTAGGATGAAGATGAGTACGCCTCTTTTCCATGCTGAATTTCTGCTGAAGCAGAATGTTTTTCCTCTTGACAATGTCCCCTTTTGACATATATAGGCTATGGTGTAGCAGACCCTACTTATATAATCATTGTGATATTTAAAGTGGATCTTAAAGATCCAAAAATTACATGATAAGTATTATCATGATTTCCCAGTCAAATTTCATGAATGTTCTCAACAATATTTACACACATTTCAAATCTTGCCTAATATGAACATGGTATGATGTTTGTGGCTAATGTCATCCATTCCTACGACTCAGGTGTTAAAATAATCAATGGTCTGTTAAGCAGAATGCTCTACAGACTAAATTAGCTCTACTTTGTTAATTGCCTCCTGCTCTCCATTGAAAGAAGCTATTGAGACTGTAAAAAAACAAATTTTAAAAAAAATTGCTTGAGTAAGTACTCTCAGGGACAAAAATCACTGAAGAGACCGTTTCTCCCTTTCCCTTGTAAAGGAGACGTTTAGATTTAAGAGAAAAAACTTTATCATTTGTATTCCTATGATGCATCTCTTACGATCCAGACAACTCTGCAATTAAAACAACATTCCTTATGTCAAAATTGGCCGAATACTAATAATCAGTGAGGTAAACAGGTATTAAGACAGTGCTACCAAGAGAATTTCTACTTAAAGCAGAGCCATCTAATAATGGCTTTATTCCTTCCCAGAGCAAAAATGGTTTCAATGCTCTGGAGTGTATTAATCCTGCTCTACATATATATCTTCTTTCCACAAGCCATTGCTCCAGTTCTATGAGTCCTGAATGGGAAGATTCAGTCCTGAATAGAAAGATTCAACCACACAGCTGTGAATGGAAGAGGTAGAACTGAAACATGGCCCAGGCTTTGAAAACACTGAAAACCCCTGACTTTGTAAATCAATATCAATCAATGCCCTGCAAAGTACATCATAAATCTGGATGTTCAAGAGAGCTAACCCTGAGGTAATACACCTTAAGTTTTAAAATATTTCACAAACATTAGGATAATCTCAGGAGGCCTTTGATCCAATTTCATCCTTTGGGGGTCTTCCAACAATTAAGAGTTATTGGAATATATTGGTTTTCCAGACACATTTCTTCTTCAAAACAGATTTTAAAAAAAAGAGTAGTGAGAGTGTGTGACATGTTTTGAGTTAATAATCCTCTGCTGGGAGATAAAATTTAACCTGAAGGAATAGGTTTCGATCTAGCAGCAGAACATTTTATTTAGGCTTTGGACAATGGGATTTCTCTTAACTAGCCAAGGTATCTCCTTCAGCAAATATAGAACATTCAGATATAGACATTCATCTTTTATAAGTTATTAATAATAAATGTTGAATTCTGGCAGATCCTCCAGTGCAAAGCACTCAGGACATGCTCATTTATTTAGCATTGCACAGGATTGTACCTGTTCAACTGAACCAGTATGGAACTACCATCATTTGTTTGTACCTGGAGGAAAACCAACTCATATCTATCAGGCAGCCATTCTAGTTTATGTGTATTGTGTCCAGTTGCCTTATTACCTGCTTTCTGGACAGATATAAGGCTTGATAGGACTCTAAGAAGTCACCAGAAAAATGCCATTTGTATGCAACATCCATTCTGCTGATACTCGTGTGTGGTAACATTCAGAGCCTGATATGTGTAGATATTTTCATTCATTTCAAGGTAATAAAGTGAAAGTTCATGTCACCATAGAACTGATCCACTGCATGGT
Source organism: Illadopsis cleaveri (assembly GCA_013399915.1). Classification (NCBI taxonomy): domain Eukaryota; kingdom Metazoa; phylum Chordata; class Aves; order Passeriformes; family Timaliidae; genus Illadopsis; species Illadopsis cleaveri. Next base: position 2,094,595 of record VXBB01008389.1, read on the forward strand.
GAACGTAGGAAATGAGCTGCTTGGCAGTGAGGGCGAAACAGATGTTTCTTTCCTAAAAATAAGGACAAAAAGACCGGGTTCCAGTCTTTATGGTTCCAGGAGAAGTTTTTAGGAAGCTTGGAAAACTTGGGATGACCTTTTCTTTTTCCTTTCTGGGAAAGGAGAAGGCCATACTGGTGGAACCACAGCTAGTGGCCACTTGCTGCTGTTACTGCCCTGACACAAACCTGGCACAGCAGCAGGGAATTGTAAGGCCACAGGAGCTGTGGGAGAGGACTGGCACCATGTACTGCAAACATCTGCACTCTATCTTCCTTGCCAGAGGCAAAATGGGGAGAAAACTTCCTCTGGCATCCTTGGCTACTGGCCACATGCATAACTGGTACTGACACAGAGAGACAATTGGAGAAAACTGGGAACCTGTTCTAAAAGACTTTCAGAAATGTGGTGAGCAACTACAAATTACACTGTCTTTAGTGTGCTGATGCCCTTCCTTGGGGACCTGCCAGCAGGTCAGCCATAGGATAGGAAACGATGTGAGGTTAACAAGTGTTTCTTGATGAAGATCTGCTTGAATTAAACTCAGCCCAGCCCCTAGAGATCAGCAACAGCTCTTCAAAATCCTCCTGAAAGGAACAGCTGAGCTGAATTCAAAATACAGTATCAGATGTAATGCCATCAAAGCAACAATAAACCAGTGTTTAATAGTGGTTTAGACACTGTTCACAACAAATGGCTTGTGAATGCATTTTTTACAAAACATTCTGGGGTGGGAATTGTGAAAGAAGAGAGTTTCTGTTTAATGCAGTTTTGAAGCCGTGTGACTTTGTGCTGTGTGTACACAGAAGTGTAAATTCCACTTTCTTCTCCATTCATGAGAGCTTGGGGAAGATTTGCTTCATGCCTGGAGGTCCAGACCTCCAGTTTCCCAAGGAGAAAGCATGTGTCTAATTGCTGCACTTCCTTCCATGAAGAAACTAATTTCTTTGTTGCAGACACTCTGCTGGAAGCTGCACTTCCTAAGGTGAAGTACCCGTCTTCAGAAATGGGGTACTCTGAATGTCACTGTACAGCAGCATGTCACACTACAGCATTCGCTTTTGCTTTGTGGTTTTATTCATGGTGATGGAAATACTTATTCCCACAATAGCACATGGATTGAATTTTTTTTTTTTTTGGAGTGAAAAGTTCTGCCTAACCTTTAAAAGGTTTTGCCATTGATACTTACTTCTTAGTGGTTGTCTATGGAAGAAGCACGTGGCAGATGCTGCAGATCTGCCCATGCACCTCAGTTCCCAAAAAATGTGTGTAAGCTGTGAAAAGAAAAAAAAAAAAAAAAAGAAAAAACCAACACAAACAAACAAACAAACAAACAACAAACAAAAAAACCAAACAAAAAAAACCACCACAACACACCAAAACCCAAAACCACTGGCTTATAACCTCTTTTGCTGGCCTTTACAGAATGACTTTTTACTGCACTAAGACTATGGATGCACACTGGAACCAAACCAAGCTTGCTGCTGGATTGAGGCAGGGAGCAGAAGGCTGGAAAATTCAAATTGTACTGTTGTCTCTCACCTTCAGACCTGCAACTGAGTCCACCTCCCCTGTACTTAAGGATTAGAAGACACTGCTTTGTAGGTTATAAAAGCAACATTATGGTGAACATTGGTATGCAGCTGTTGAAAGCACCTATTGATCATGTTTGTTGGGGGGGGTGTTCAAGTTGCTGATATGGAGCATGTCCCAGGTTTGTGGCACCTGTGGTTTAACCAGTGACAGCAACATCAATCGTCCTGTAAGTCTGCAGCAGCCCAGCACCCATCCTGAGACTGTTCCCATCCCCAAATACATCACACACAGCTCCTTACTTGGCCCACTGGAGACCGTTTGCAGCACACGATATTAGAATTTGGTTTTATGGCACAGATTGTATCAAATGAAAATTGTACAACTTAAATGTGTTTTACTCACACCGTCGATTTTTCAGCATCTTTACTACTTGGCACTAATACCACTTACAATAGCAAATGACCATTAAAATAACGATCCCGTTATCAAATGAAAAACATCAATGACACATGTAAGCGATTAAAACGGGAATCTCGGGAACACATGCTCAGCTCAGCGAAGATAATCCTATTTCGGTTAATCTTGATTAAAAAGGATTCTTTCATTACTTGGGTGTGAATCTGCTCATCGTGCAGAAATGACTAATTGAACAGTAGGACCTTTTTGCACCCAGCAGCTGTTCTCGGGCGCGTCCCCTTTCCCTGCCGTGACGCGACAGGGAAGGCGGCGCGACATCAGCACTGCAACAGCGACATTGACACGGCGCTCGACAGCGCCACCCTCACGGTCACACCCACCCNGCCACCTCGCCCTCCCTGGTGAGTGGGGGTGCGCGGGGGGGCTCCTGCGCCTCCTCACCGACCCCGTCCCTGTCGGCGGCGGCGTCGGCGACGGTCGCGGGGCGATCGGGGGTTGGGCGGGCCTCGGAGCCCCGCGGCAGCGCCTTGAGACGAGCCTGTACCGAGCGCTGCCCGCCCGAGAGCGAAGGGATGGGGGTGGGGGTCGGGCAGACTGCGGCAGGGCCGCGTTCTCCTTCCTGCCTCCTTGGCGCGGCCGGGGCCCTGTGCCAAGG
>VXBB01008389.1:2105452-2167783 GCA_013399915.1 Illadopsis cleaveri
CGGGAGGTAGGGCCTGGCGGGCGGGGCGGCGAGGCGGGCGGGTGGGCGAAGGGGGCTGTAGCGCATCCGGGAGCGGAGTGCCCCACGGGGGCATCGCCGGGAACTGCCCCAGGCCCGCGGCGCGGAGGGCGGGAGGAGGGGGCAGCCAGGCCTCGCCGTTCCGCCTCGCCTCTGCTCCAGGGAGGCCTCCGTCTGCATCCATCTTCGGCTCTGAAGGAGAACTTGGTCCGTGCCGATGCTGGTGCGGAGAAGGGTACGGGTGTGGGGGATGCTGGGCGGGGGTAAGAACGGCTTTTCTGCACCGAAGGGAGGTGCTGGCCTGGCTGGGATCTGGCCATGGAGCTGAAACTCCTGGACCAGTTCTCTCATTGACTTTGCCTGTTATTGTCCATAATGCCTCTCCAGTTTTCAAATAAAAGGTCTCTGAAGCCTTCACGTGAAAAAACATGTCACAGACCCTCAATTAGTGATAGCTACACGATGTTTTAGGCACAAATGTTTTATGTCAAGATGTAACCTCGTGTTCGGAGTTAGGGGAAATGTGTGCTGCCATGTTGCTTCTGCAGTCTTACTCATTCTACAGCATCCCTGTTTGCATCCCTGTTCTTGGGAATTGCATTAGAGTGTTTTTATGCCCTGCTCATGCACTCTATGTCCCTCACTTGTTTTTCGTTCTGTTGCCTTCTCCCAGAGGTGTTTATCTTCCAGTAGTGATACTGTCACCTGTTTTCTTGTGCTGACATGAGAAATTTGAATAATATGAGCATTCTGAATCATCCCCTACTTTTCAAACAGTGACCACTAACATGGCTGAAATGTATTTCGTTTACCACCCTTTAAAACAGTGGTTTTGTTTTCTTTTTGACATATTCTACAGTGAATGTCATATCCACCCTTCTTGCTGAGCATAAAGCCAGATAAGAGGTAATAAAAACAAATGTTCTGAAGTTTGGGTCATAAGTCTGCTAGGTTTAGTTAGATGCTAAATTCAGCACAAGCTGATAGGATCAGACCAGTCGTTGTCTGGTCTGCCACAACTGTTCCAGGTGGAATTTTTTCAGCTGTCCACTGAAACAGGTTGCTGTCTGTTAATGGACATAATTTCAGAGGGACAAACTGTAGTGCAGTTTGGCATTCACTTGAATTAACTCTGAAGTGTTTATAGTTATGCAAGCCAGAATCAAAATTGTCAAGTTGTCTTGTTAAAAAACTAAACAGTAATTTTGTCAGAGGCTGGTTGTTATATAATGCTTCAAAAGAATTGTCAACTAATAAGAAACCTTAATGTGTACATGGAGTGAAGCAGCTCTTTTAAGAATCCATTGGGATTTTATGTTTCAATACTGACATTGCATGCTAATGCTTAATCAAGTAGTTGAGCTTTTGATCTTCTTCACAATGTAGTTGATATTTCTACCCTGACTTGAATTCTAGGATGCTTGGTAGGTCTTTTTCCAGATACTTCTAGACTGTGCAGTATTTAATATAAGGTACTTTCAGATCTTAAATTTCATCATACATACTTTTATTAAGAGTCTTGTTTTTCATGCTGCTTTTCTTTTGTGACCACATTGAACAGCATGAACTGTGGTATTATTTTCATTCTTGTTTCATTAAATTTTGAATGTGCCTAGTGCTAAAAATTACTTTTCCGTCATCAACTTTCTTTTCTTCTACTCTTAATTAACTTACACTTAAAAATATACATTTCTACCTCCATGAAGTTTTCCAAACTTAAAATTATTTATAGTATCAGCATTCTTAATCGTTTCTTAACACAGTCTTGAGTTTCTGTATAAAAATTACACATTTCCTATTTTCAAAGGAGCAAATGTGATTCAATACTTTTAACTTTTATTTTAATATTTAATAGATTTCAGGTTACCATTGTTCTGCATAACTGAACTGTATTTGTTTCATGTATAAGATGCACTCTAAGGAGGCTCTGGATATAGTTAGTGCCAGAAATATTAGTCGATATTTAACATTCATGCAGTAAATGTTTGGTTGGGGTTTTTTTTCACATTTATGCTGTAGTGTTTTCAGCTTTGTTCAGTGTCAGCTTCAGTTCAGCCTGAGAACTTTTCTATTAGCATCACTTCAGATAAGAGCTTCTCTTAATCAAGGCATTCCAAGCAATGTATTATGTTTGCTTCCTAGGTAAATCCAATGGTCATTTATATAAGTGCTTACAGGAAAGAAAAAGATCATTCTATTTTAATGAGCAAGAGGAATCCTGTAGTGAGATATCTGATATATTTAAAGATTTTTAGAATTAAATTCTTAATTAATTAATTCAATTTTAGACTTCAGGGATGCAATCTAAGAAAATGTGAAAAGCAAGTAACTTTTTGTTAAGCTTCTTTTTTTACATTTGTTGAAACAAGTGTAGAAAAATGAGGTTGGATTTCTAAGGTTAGGTTGAAGATGTTCAAACCTAGATAACGAGAAACCTAGAACTGGGAAAATTCCCTAAAAAGCCCTAATATCTGTGTAAGCAAGTTGTGAGAAGACGGGAGGAATATTAACCCCTCTGTATTTCTTTCATGGGGTTCATTGACATTTTGCTAATGTACAAGAGCTGTGTTCACACAGCCAGAATTTTTTAGTAAGTTAAAGAAAGATCAGGGGTGTCTGAAAAATACTTAAACCAGAGGGTTGAATTGGAAGCCACCATGTTCAGCCAACAGGAGGTTTCTTTATGCCATTAGTGCTCTGTGTTTACCAGAAATGAAGCTTCTTGTGGAAGAAGCCACTCCTGCAGCTGAAGGAATTTAATTGCTTTGTATATGTGACTGTCTGTCCAACTGGCTGTTTTGTTCTTACTGGAACTTGTTAAGTCAATCATCCTTTCTTTTGTCTTCAAGTCAATCATCTTTTCTCCTGGTCCAGATGCTCTGCCCTTTATAGAATTTAGACAAATAGTGGAAGGTATGGAATTAACTTTAGACATCAGATACTGGCAATTAATTAATAATGTCAGCAAGAGTGCCTAACATTTGACTTTTTAAAAGAAAAAAATTGAACCTTATGCTAGCAGCATAATGTGAAGAAGGAGCTCCTGTTTTCCTGTTTGCCAGCCATTGCTAGTTATAAACTTTAAATATTCTAGACTATGGCTTATAGTTTTCTTGCAGAATCTACAAGATAACTTTCTGCCAATCCCACTTTCATTATGAGGAGGAATGTTTTAATTTTTCCAGTTTTATTTCCTCCATTTCCTTCATTGTTGAGTTTTATTTTTTAGGCATGCCAAATTCGACAGTGTTGCACAAATACAGTCAGATCACTTCTGGAAGTGCCCTGTAATGGTCAAGTATTAATTACACTATTTGTGTCTCACCTTTCTTCTTTTGCTTTATAGGAAACAGAAAATACAGCTCCAGTCCCTCCAGGTAAGTAGAGCGGTGGGATTTTCTTCTTTTTAAAATACAAATTACTTTTTTTCAGATTTATATCACTTCTTAAGTGATGTATTCTATACTAACTTCTGATTTTTACTGAAATCACAACTTGCAAATCTACCTGTGCAGAAAATTGTGGAAATAAAGATAGACTCAAATGTGGGAAGTGATTAAAATGTATTATGTGAATGCTGTGTGCAAGTGTTGAAAGTATAAAGACGCCATGTTCATTTTGATTTTTGTTGTTATTTGTTTGGTTGCATGAAAAAGCCATCTCTTGTGAGGTGTTTAATTTTAGAAAATAAAAATAGCTACCTCCCCCCCATCTAAAGACATCTTGGAAGGAGCTAAGCAAAACACTAAATTCAACTCTTCAGGTAACCATTAAGAGAATGTTATTCTTTACTGTGGCAAATACATTCAGTTCACTTTACTTTGAATAAGTATGTTCTCTAAGTAGAACCCTTAAAAGTTGATAAAAGTTAAAAATTTTGATCGGTTCTTTTATGCTTCAGTTTATTATAAAATGAAGCTTTAAAGTAAAGTCTTACATTACCTAGAGTAGTTATACACTATGATGAGATCTACAGAAAAATTTAAAGTTAATAATTCTCAATACACTAAGGCTTTGTATCTTGCAGTAAAAGGGGGCACAATCCCACATGCAATGTAATGAATAAAAGGAAATGTTGACTAGACATGGTTGGTCTTGAGGAAATGCAAACATCCGTAGGAAAATGCATCACTGGTACTGTAACATAAGCACTTTGTAGTGTTTGGACTCAGCAGAGACTGAATGCTGACGGGCTGCTCTAATTCTGACTTGTCTCAATGGCCTGATACAGTTTTTGTTCAACTTTCATCTTTCAAACCAGAATGTACAGATGTTTCTTGTGTTGGAGCCACATGTAAGTGGTCAGTGTAGCTGCATGGCTTGGATGTGCTTCTCATGTAAGCAGTAGGAGATAAATCAGCTACTGCTGTAGCTGCAGACTGACAGTTTGTCCTCTGTGGGCTGTCCAGTTTAGGAGGGTGACACGCTTGTGAGAGCATGCATCTCTTCTTGCGTGTTGGCCAGAAGAATGCTGTCCTTCAAAAGCTGTATGGTTTTTGTTTGTTTGTGGTGTGTTCATAGCTCTTCTGTGTTCAGTTCTGGCATTTTTCTTCTGTGCTGTTTGTGTCAGCCCTGATGTTACAGGAGGGCAGTCTCTGTATTGCTACAGTGTTTAAAATAAGTAATCACAGGGTAAGACTGCACAGCCTGTGAGCAGCACTGTGCATGGACATCTTTTCTGCACCTGGCTTTCTGCAGGTAAAGTAGAGGCTTTAGCTGCAAGTCTGGTGAATCTTTACTAGGTATGTGTGAAGAATTACTTTTCTCAGCAAATTTGAAGAAGTTTTTGCAAGGACTATTGATACATATATATGTACATTTTAAACAGCTGCTTAAATGTTCAGTAGAAAAATTTTGAAAGGTGTCAGTTGTATTTTCCATGCTCCTATATGTAAGCAGTTAAGAGAAAACAGAAGACTCTTTACCAGTTAAATAAACCAACAAGACGTGGCTTAAGTCAGTGTAGGCTTCTATTCTTTGTAATATTGTCTTCTGAAAGGTATTTTGGAAGCAAGCCCCAGACTATGTAGTAATAGTTTCCACCAAGTGTACCCAAGGTGTTTAATTAAAATCTCATGGAAATATGCAGATAATTGTTGAAGCTATTTTTGTAGCACGTTTAGATACATATTAATGTGACATTTTATGGAGACATTTTTATTTTTTAAATAAGCACACTGCCTTAAATATTAGTGAATTACTTGCAAACTCATTTTTAGTTCTCCATATTATATAGATTTTAAAGGTAGATATATACTTATTTATATAATTTACTGTAACGTCTACATTCCAAACATCATAAAAGAGGCTTGCTACATTTTAAATAGGCATGATGTGAGTGTATTTTACTTTTGTGTTGAAAGTGCCGAGCAAACACCAAGGAAATGAGATTATTAGTCTGATTTTAGTACTGAAGTTGATTATACTGTCAAGATTACACAGGCTTTTCCTGTGTTCAGCTCTGATGCTGTTACCGTGTGACTGGAATTCTACATATGGATTTCTTTATGCTACTGAAAGGAATGTAGGGTTTGAAGCTTACAGAAGAAAGTTGCAGTTCAGTGGACTGTAGTAAGAATCATTTCACTGAATGTTCATTTTATCTGAAGAGATGAGTTAAGGCTGGAGATCCACATTCATATTGGATTCCTTCAGGAACCGTCTTTTTTTCTATGGGACAAGGTGTTAGTTGTTGCCTAGGTAACAGTCCAGGGTGACTGTAATTCCCCTCTAGTGACAGGGTTATCACTTCATGTATTACATTTCTGTTTGGCTGGGTGGGTAACATTTTTGTCAAGATGGCATCTAAGTTGCTATTTTGGTTTTCAGGGGAAAAGATATTTTCTAAATTCCTCTTTCTTAACTGTGATATTCTCACTTTGAGCAATCAGTCTACAACAGAGAGACACTCCTTTGAAATTGGAATGGCAGTTACAAACATTTTTTCTGAAAATTTGCCTTCTCTGTGTTAGTTTAGTTATCCCTATCAGGCAACATGCAATCCAGAAGGAAAAGAGGAGGCAAAGGATAGGGTTTGTCTGTATTTTGTAGCAGCAACAGGTTTTTGATCATGCAGAGTCTTCTAAAGGTGTCAGAACATTACCCAAGTTTGGATTGTCCATTGTGGTTGTTCACCTCTGTTCCTAGCTATATCATCTTTATGGTATGCTTTAAATTTCAGAGTTATCTTGGATTACTCAGAATTTTAACCCATCAAATTTTGATTTTCTGCAAGGCTGAGATTCCACAGCCCCACTTGGCAACTTGTTCCAGTGCTCAGCAGGCCCTCACTGTGGGATTTTTCTTTTTTTAGTGCTGTGTTTTCCTTAACTTTCTTGGTGTATCTTGTGAATGTTGCACCTCATCCTTTTATTATACTCTACCTAAAGTCTGGATCTGACTTCTCTACATCAATACATTAGGTAGTTTAAGACAGCAAGCAGATCCTTAGCACTCCTTCTCCATTCTGACCAAACCTTGTTTCGTCTTGTTATGTAGTAGTCCAGACTCCTGTTTTGATGGGGCCCCAGATGTTTTCTCTCCAGTTCATCAGCTCTCTTGAGAGGCCCAACTCTGGATATGGTACTTCAGCTGTAGTCTTAGAGTGCCAGATAAAGGACAGTAATCATTTCCCTTCATCTCATTGCTGTGCCTTTGCTAATCCATCCCAGTAGCCTCTTGTCTTTCAGTGCTGCAAGTGACATGATGCTGAATCGTGTTGGGTTTGTTGTCCACCAGGAGTTAGAGGTTCTGCCCCAAAGCTGCTTGACAGCCAGTTGCTCCTCAGCCTCCACTGTTGCATGGAGTTATTTTGTTCTGAGTGCAAGCCTTGCATTTGTCTTTGTAATAGGTAAATACAGTTCTTACCAATTTGGCTGCACTAACGAATGTGAGCCCTTTGTTTTTGCATCCTGTCAGATCCAGTTTCTGTTTAGATTTAAAGTGTCCAAGGTCTTGCTTAGAATGCGAGTGAACTTCTTTATTCTTCTAGGTGTAAAAATTTCAGTGCTTCAACATCATTTTTTTTCCTCAGATGTTATCCGGAATCTCTTTACAAGGGATTACCTCACAAAATTCCACGTGGCCTCCAGTCAAATAATGTTACAAAGATGAGGAAATGAATTTATCTCCAACTTTTTTCCAGTAAGTTTGCCAGAAGGACAGCGCTGCATTTCTTTTTCACAAGGATTGATTTTTTTTCCTTGTATATCAGACATTCAAAATTCACAGGCTTCACAAACTAAGACATGGAACCAGATAAGAACTCCACATGCAAATATGAGCTTTGGTAATATTCCTTGAAAAGAGAAAATGAATGGACCTAAAAAGTTTACATCTTCTCACCTATGAAAAACACGGACAGCATGTAGGGAGTAGATTTTATGGCTGCAACTGCATCTCGTAGAGACTGACAAGAAGACATAGTAACAGAGTGGGAAAAATGTCCTACATGCACTTCAGTTAATCAAAATCTTAGTGCTTTGGATAAAAAAAACCCTAAAATCATAATTGTTTTTTCCACTTGTGTACTCACAATACGTATCCATATGTGCATATTGGCATATGGTGGCATGTGTAGCCATTAAATATGTATACAGCGCCCTATGATCACAGGTTTAAAAAAACTAATTCCTCTTGAGATCTAAACAGGACTAACTCTGTTAGTTTGAGCCTGCATTTAAAGAAATTAGATTGTTGCATAGCTGAAGAAGAATAATAAGCTTGTGGGATAGCTGTTAACTCTGTTGAAGTTCCACATACTGTAAGGATTTAAAGTGTCATGGATAAGGACCTTATTTCTTACCCTGAGGCCTTAGTCTTGAGTATTCAGACTTGCCCATGATCTTGTTAATATTCCTTGTTAGTGAAAGTACCAAGTTCACAGTAAGAATAGTTAAAAAAATACTTCATTCCTTCAGAAACTTGAGACAGGTTACGAACTCTTTGCAAAGAACAGCGGAACAGTCTTCAACCCTGATTTGCTTTGGCATCCTTCCTTTGGGATGTAAATGTTTCCCTGAGCTGTCAGTGCCAAAGGCTATAAAGTTTTTGGCAGCCATTCATTTCTTCTCGACTTCTGATCTCAGCTCAGTTTCCCCATTCCTTGAAATATATATATTTAGAAGTGACAGTTTAGAATCTCCTGCATGCCATGTTTTTCTTTCTTTGCTCTTGGATGTACAGTACCAAGGACACTGGGATCTCCTCCTCTTTGAAGGAACATCCAAAGAAGTCTATACACAGTAGCTTTTTACTGTACAGGTACATCCAGAAGGATCAGATACTGTTTTCCCTACAGATCTCTGAGGTAATAAGTCTGAAATTATTTGCTTATGCTTACTTGATATGTCTAGTGTCCAGATGTGTACCAGAAGTGTACATTCTTAGGATGGTTAGACAATATGAGAATCCTTGCAAATCTACATGACCAGCACTCTGGAGAAGAGATGGATTTATTCTGCCTATGATCTTTAATCATAAAAACTTATTTATTCATCTTTATTTGCTTCATCAATCTAAGTAGTGTTCGAAACTAATACTCTTAGTTCTCCATACAAATACTTATTTAAAGATGAATGTATTTCCTCCAGAGTAAAGCCATAGATGCCACAACTGATTAGAGGATGTATTGAAGTAAACTATTTCTTTGAAAAACTGTTGTGTTTCATGGGTGAATAGTGGACATTTTATCATTTATCTTTACAAAAGTATTCATTATTATATTTTTTGCATGCATAGTAATTAGTATCTTTTTTTTAGTTACAGTTCATTGCCATGAAAAGGAGGATATGATAGATTGCCCTATGAAACAAGTTTATATGTGAAATCTGGCAGGTATGTGTATTGGCTGTGGCGTGAGTATGCAAAACAGCACCAAATATCATTAATATCTTCTTTCTTAAGTATTTTAGCCTGTCAGTAATTTAGTAGCTAAAACATTACTGAAGTACATGTTTTTGTAATTAAATTCATAACAGTTTACACAAAGGGCTATGTGCCAACTGTTCTCTGATGATGAGGCTTAAATAAAGATTGTGAAAAGGCTAAGGAATGAACACTTCTTCCTCATCTGCTGGCACCACAACCTTGACTGCTTCGTATTGTCTGCTGCTTTGATCTCTTTTTAACTGTGAGAATTGGATGATTATTATAATGTATTTGATTTCAGTGACAAGTTGTTCTTACTGTGTTTTCAGACTCTTCTTGCAATTAGTCGTGTTACATGTGAACATGTGTATTTCTGTTTGAGGTGTACCTTCAGAAACTGCTGTTGTGGATTTTTTCCACCTTCCTGACAGAGCTTGAAATCCATACTCTGTTTGAATTATGGGTATTTAGGATGTTACTATAGTCAGAAGGCAGAAATTCTTGCCCATAGAATATTAAAATAGCCTGTGGATGTTGATGTATTGATAATTTGTTGCATTATTTGTAAATTTTGTTCCATTCTGATTTTAATAAAGGTAGCACAACGACCTGTGGAATATGAGTGATGACAAACCCTTTTTATGTACTGCCCCTGGATGTGGCCAGGTAATGGTTTGAACTGAAGTTACTAGCATTGTTCAAATAAAAGTAAAATAGTGAAATGTATTTTTAGAGATTGAAGAAAATGGGCTTATGGTAATTGCTACAAAGTCTTTATGTTTTGCTGAAAAGCAAGAATTTGTAGCATATACATGTTTATCCAAAATGCTATCCATAGAAGAAAAAACAAGTTATCTTTTCTGTACTAAAACCAATTTCATTTGTTAGGTCTGCTTTATTTGCTTTCATTAAAAAAATAATCAAGGAGCAACCTAATTTGTATCAGGTGACCTGCAATTTCTAGAATATTTCAATGTTGGTGGGATGCTCAATGTGAAGGTTGCTTGTCACTGATCTTCATAGCTGTGGTGATTGCAGATATTTAATGGCATAAGTTTGTTTTATGTGTGTCGTTGTGTATAGGAAGATTATAACAATATATATGCCACAAAATATATTTCAATTCCTATAGTGGTTTTAATGTATTCTAGTAAATAGCATTAGTGTATATATATCAGTGAATGTGAGCAGAAAGGTAAAATTACAATGGGGTATTTTAGGAGATGGTTGCTAAAAGGATACTGTCTTAACACCTTTATTTAGTAACCTGAAAATAAGTGCATTTCCATTTCTGCTGCATGAGATGGACGTCCCTGCATCCTTTGTATAAAATTATTTTCATAAGCTGATTTTTTTCATAATATAATGGCTTCTGCCTTTAAATAGAATTGATTTCTTAAACAAGGTGTTTTTCATTGTATTTGTGTACTTCATTTTATTTGGATTTTGAATTCAAAATACTCTTCATTTTTATTCTGAAAATTAGTTTTTATAATGAATGACAGCATTAATGCTATATTAATGTAGTCTTCTGTACTTAAAGCAGAAGAGGACTAAGATTTCTTATTTCTAAGATGTCTAGTATGTTCAGAGACATCAAAAGTAACAGAAGAGGACTGTTTTCTCCTAAGCACCATTTGTCCCCATCCTATTTGAATCTCATTGCAGTGTAGACTGTCAGAAGTTTTGGTAACTAACTCTCACAGAAGACACATCATGGGTCTACAGCAGCCCATGATTCCAGGGAAGGTGAAGAGAGAGGTTCATGTCCCAGCAAATGGGCAAGGCTTCTCCAGATGCTAGCTTCATACTGTAGAACAGAGAGAGGGAGTCAGGCTCTGGACAGCCTCTTCCCCGTGGAAGCACTTAGTGAGGACAGAAACATGCACTTAAGTCTCTTGGCATGATAGAATACAGGAATTTCTGGCTTGTGCTGTATGCAGAGATAGGACACAGGAGTTATGGAGAGCTGGGCATTTGGAACTCCGGGCAATAGAGTTCTAAGGAAAAAAAAGAAAGTCCTTTTCCCGTTTCACCCTGTCTTACAGTGATCCTGCATTTTTAATTTCCCTCACAGTTCCACATGCACATGTCCTTTCTCATGGAAGCATTCTGAACTACTGTACTCTGAGGTCAATTCAGTTTATGTATTAGTTCCTGAGAGGTGATTCTTGGCATGGATCTGTTATAAGATCTATATGAAGTGACTTAAATTAGTGAGGCATAACCAGAAACTTAATTTGAGGCTCAAATGTTCACAAAGAAAATTAAGAATTTCAATGTTTTGTGTAAAATGTGTTCTTTTTAGGAAAGCTGCATCTTGGGAAACATTTTCTTAGCTAATGGCAATTGAAACACTAACTTCACCCACAATTGCAGATGCATAGTAAATTAGTGAAAATAAACAAATAGTGAAAGTAAGAATATCTGTTTTACATCACTTAGTTTGTCTGCTTACTGCTTTTTTATAGCATATACCCCAAATTTGGGGGAAACTATGCATGAAACGAGCAAACCTGAGGGGTTTTTAAAATGCTAGTAGATTTAGTTCATTCACAGCATTTCAGTTGTCTGGCATTGTTCCAGTGTTTCCCATTCAACCTGCCCCTTGTTTTATGTAGTAAATGGTCAGGGGCAGGAGCTGTAGTGTATTTTATCTTTATGCTGTTAAATGCAGTGAAGTTTGTGATTACAGATCAATTCTCATTAATGTGGTAATACACACAATGCAGTAATCAAGTAGTGGTGATCAATTACTGGATGTTGTCAAGGTCCATTAATGTAGCAAGTGGCTGTTTGCTGATGGTAGTGGAGCTGCAGCACTCTGAAATGTTATCTTGGACTTTTGATGAATGCAGGTACTTACACTGCAGTTTCCCTGGTATATTTAGTTACTATGAACATCATTTGAGTTTTATAATATTTCTGCTTGATACTGTTGACCAAGGAACAAAATATATCTGCCTTAGAGGGTTGTCTTTTAACATCGTAATGATAGCTTTACGTGTTGTAAAAATTGCTTTCTGTGGAATGGCATTTGTTGTGTTCACACTCCCAATTACAACTGTTTCCTAAAACTTCCTGCTGCAGCGTTTTACCAATGAGGATCATTTGGCTGTCCATAAACATAAACATGAGATGACACTGAAATTTGGTCCAGCTCGTAATGATAGTGTCATTGTGGCTGGTAAGTATATACTTTTATTAAGTTTGTCCACTTTCCTGCTGGAATGGACATGTGCTTTATGCATTTTCTGTACATAATGCATAGATTTATGTTAAGAGAATGTGATACATTTTCTTCACTATACTTGTTTGTGGTGTGTGCTTAGGCAGTGTTTTCTTATATAATTAGTGTTGGAATTTGAAGCTAGTATTATTCTCCATAAGTTACTTTTATTCCTATCTGATATATAATCCAAATATTTTTAAATTATCAATACTTAAATAATTGATCAAATTATATAAGCGTTCAGTAAAAGCATGCTAATAAAGGCTATGCCTTAGAAGATCTGTAACTAAATTAAACTGTATTTCAGTTTTAATTACTCATCAATATTACTTGTCTCTTAAATTCTAAAGTATATAGCATCTTTTACATATCATGGTGATATGAGAAGAATGAATTAGTGATTATTCTTCCAATGGGATAGTAGAAGAAAGTCTTCATTTTGGCTTAAATTCAAAATACTTTATTCCCACCTCTGACTTCATGTTACAACTTTAGTAATTGCAGCTTTTGTCTAGGATCAGAGGTAATCACCAATGAATGATTGATTGCATTATAAATTTGAGAGTTTTTGAGTGAAGAGAGCATGTGCTAAGTATGCTGAAGTTACAGTCAATCTGGGGTTTTTTCAGTGGTGGAGCAGCCTAAATGAACATCAGAAAGACTTTCAGGCATTTTCTGGGGTTTTTTTCCTTGCACATTGCTAATTTGTTACAATGAGCAGAAAAAAAAAAATATTGCTCTGAAACTAGCAGTTACAAATTTTAAAATTCTAAATGTGCTCCTTATCAATTACACCACATGAAAAGGGACTTTTCAAATAATCAGATGTTTAAAAATTAAACCATGAGAGTGTCTGTGCAGCCACATTCCAGTGTAGGAACTGTTGTAGACACCAGGCTTTATAAATCCACACAATCATACCACTTCACAATATTTTAAATGCAAGTAACTTCATGGCAAGTGTGGTTAATTTTGGCCTGCTAATTAACAGTGAAATAAGACAAATTTATATACTAACAGGGATTTTATATAAAGATGCCAGAAGTCACAGGATTCCAGCTTGATACAGAGGCATCATAGGAGTCAATACGATCTTGTGCACAGAAGTCACACTTTCCTTTAGAAGTTTCATGCACTTGGAAGTAATCACTACTGTTGTCAAATTAGGAAAACACAGAAACAAACTGGCTTTGAGCTGTGCACTTTTCTCTTTTGTTTGCTAATTAAAAACCTTCATGTAGTCCTTTTCTTTATTTGAAAATAGAGTCTGCTTGCTCATTGAAGTGTTCTGCTGTGGACTTGAGAATAGCTCCCTGGGGTTGGCGGCCACAAAAGAAATGCCGTGGTTCGCTGCCGGAGTTGTCAGCAGACTCTGGGTGCTCGTCTCCAGCAGGTGGAGTTTGCCTGCCTGCTGCCTCCCTGCAGGGCAGAACACAGCCCAAGGGCTCCCAGCCACCTCCTCCTCTCTTTCTGTTTGTTTATATTCTGAAATTTATTTAGGACAAGTAGATTCGTAAATGGTATTGTAAAAATAAAATTGTGGGGGTTTTATGCACTTCTTTTCAGATCAGACACCAACACCAACTCGATTCTTGAAGAACTGTGAAGAAGTGGGCTTATTCAATGAATTAGCAAGTCCTTTTGAAAATGAGTTTAAAAAGGCTTCTGAAGATGACATTAAAAAAGTATGTTCAAAACTTTTTTTTCCTCAGAGCTTATACTTTTTTTGTACCAGAAATTCGATTGAAAAAGCAAACTTTGGATTTATATATTGCCTTCTAAACTATACCAATAACCATGTTAACTGCTTATATGTGTTGTATGTAGAGAATACAAATCTACGGTTTCTCTTCTGAAGGTTCATTTACCTTATCAATTTTGCTTAGTTAGCATTGACAAGGGGACACATTGTCCTAATCATATAAGTATACATCTAGTCTGTATCTGTTGAAGTTAACCACTAGTTTTGACTTCAATTTCATTAGATCCTGGATAAGCAAAAAAGTCGGGAAAATAAAGAGTTTTTAGCAGAAAGAAAAACAGACATGAAAACAATAGTATGGGAACACTCATCATTTTGATTAGTTTTGAAATACTGATGTTAGTGTACGAATCGGTCATTATGATAATGAGAATTAAGTACTGACTATATTTAAAGAAATGTCAGTAATTTGGTTATGATTATATCATTATGTGTTGAAAACACTTTTGCCTAGAAATTATTGATTACAACATAAAGATCTACTTGTTTTTTAATGTACAGATTAAAATATAAGAAAAACTTGAACTGTATCTGCTTAGTAACTTCATGTTTTTGTGAGGAACTTGCCATACATTTAAGTGTTACTTATTTTAGTGCTTCCCAGTCATAACTGATTAGAAACCTAAACATTTAAATACTTCTGCAAGTAAAAAAATTTGTTCAATGTCTGCTTTGAATAATTTTGTCTTTAGTTGATTATTTGGTTGACTTCTATAGGTGGTGATTAAAAATATGGTTTTATACGCATTTATATAGGTTTTGCAGAATCAGTAGCCTCATTTCCTTTGTTTCAGTAAAAGTTTAGAGAGGTACTTGTAAATAGTATGGATTGTTATCCATTCCTGACTAAGCCTCTCCCTTGCTTTGTAACCACAACTCTATCAAATAATGGATTTATAAGCTTACTTTTTTTAAGGTGCTATATGCTGTTTCTATAACATGACATATGGTAAAATTGGGTTTTGATTTACCAAGACTGTATTTTCTGTATAGTTCACCACTGTCTTGGAGAAGGTTGTATGTATTGCAAAGTATTTTAAAAATTTTGTCTATTTCCTTAATTGATACTGATTTTCCAAGCTGCCCGCTGTGTTACAAGAAAAAATACAGTCCTGCCATATTTCTGGATGATTTATATACATAAACAATAATGTCAAAGTGTGGAAAAATGTTCCATAATAGACTTTCTAGGAGATTGTTAGTTTTTTCTTTAATGTTTCATAGTCACTTTTGATATGGGATTCCACTTCTTACAGTCTTCCCTATTAGTAATATATTGCTAGGAATTTAATTGGAAAAAAAAAGTATTTAGAAAAACATCTTTGGGGAAAATTTCTTTCAAAAGTATTTGGATAGCAGACTAGACAGGAATATAGGCTTTCAAATGTATAGTATCATTTTAAGTACTTTTGTAGCTCAGTTTCTTTGGGGCATTTCAGATGTCCTGGTGAATTTTACTTGTGTAGTAATATAACATTTGCTTTTTCAAAAATTATTAGCTGCAGTAAGCTTGAAATTTGTCTATACTAACTTCCTCAGTTTGGAAATATGGTTAGGATTTTGTGTTTTGTGGCATGAGATACAATAATATACAGAAGGATAATACCTTAATTTAACAGTATTTTTTTTTTTAACTGTAACACAGTCCTTCCACCGCTGTAATTTTCTTATGACCCATGGAAATGGAAAACTTTAGGTATGTTTTTAATTCTCAAGAAGAAAATACTTAGTCTGACATTGGTGTTGAAAGACATTTGTGTTACTGAAGATTGAAAGATCTTGATGCAGATAAATCACCAGTCAAGGCTATTTTACCAGCACCTACATAAACATCAAACGTCAGCACCTCTGTCTTGTAATGGGCTGATACTTCTCTTCAGTTATTTATATTTTCTTGCTCAGTTTAATTTTTTAAACACTGACTAATTTTGTTTTACATTGTTGCTCATAGATGCCTCTAGATCTGTCTCCTCTTGCAACACCAATTATAAGAAATAAAATTGAAGAACCTTCAGTTGTAGAGACAACTCATCAAGATAGTCCTTTACCTCATCCAGAGTCTACTACCAGTGATGAAAAGGTCAGAACCTTTATTTTTCTCTTTTTAGTATTTATTTTTTGACTTTTCTGATGATCCATAAATTCATTATATAAGGTGATAGCCACACTACTTAGCTGGTTGAAAGGAAAGGGTGAGTATATAAGTAACTTGCTCAATTCTTCAGTTAGCTTTGTTCACTAGAATTATTTCTTTGCTTCCAGTAAAGCCAGAAAGGAAATCAAATTTAAGATTAATGCTATCTTAGAAAAGACTAAAAGGGCTCTTTTTTCTTGGTTGTGCATCATCATTCATAACAGAAAAAACCCCAAATTTAGTTTCTTTGATTTTTTTTTTTCCTTTTAAATAATATCAGCAGTTTGCGACTTTTCATGTGTACGTGTTTGTTAGGCCTGTGTTTCACCAAGAATTGTTTGTAGAACAGCAGGAGATGTTATACAAAAATGTATGGGGATGAATGGGTAGTCTTTTAAAACCAAGCACCAGATAATTTTGTTTCAAATGTTAGAGTCTTTAAGGTATAGCAGTGTGTTTAAAAGTGATATCAGGCATTTTCTTCTTTAAAGCTTACCTGAATACTCATAGACGACCGAGGTATTGTCTGTCACTAGAGGATGTTGCAGTCAAATCAGTTTTAGAACTAGAGCTTTAAAGAATAGAGAAATGGTTTAATAGTAATGATCACTTCAATACGTGGCTCGCAGTGTTTTTATCTTGTGGAGTTCTCTCAAAGTACAGAAAATGAAGCAAAATCAGTGAATTAATTATTTCTAGCCTTTCTTCAGTAAATACAAACATTAAGAGCAGACCATAATAAAGCACTGAGATTGTTTTAGTCAATCTTTATGTGCATCTTCAGTGGGCAGTCTGTGTATGAGGAGCTTAGCTGCCTTACTCCCAGAAATTAGCTGGACTTTTTAGGGTCACAGGTAATTCAGGTTGGAAGGGACTGCTGGATTTCCTGGTCCAACTTTGTCCTCAAAGCCAGGGATACTTCTGAGATCAGACTAAGTTACTCAGTGCTTTGCACAGCCTGGTCTTGAAACCTCTGTGGGAGAGAGGCTGCACAGCCTCAGTGCCACCTGCTTGCATACCAGACTGTTCCTGTGGGCAGAATGTTTTTCTTTGGATCCTCTCTGAACCTTTCTGGTTTTAACTCTTTCTCTTATGCTGCCAGACAAGCTAACATGAGAACAACCTTAAGTGTGTGACAGAAGTTGAAAAGAGTTTCAATTCAGATTTGTCCTTACTAAGCTTTTCTGAGGTTCATTAGTTAGCAAGGATGAGTAATCATGGGCAATCAAGGCAATCATGCAGTCTCAAAAATAGTAAAGGCATTTTAAAGGAATATATGTAAAGAGCTGCTTGGATTAAGTGAATCGTAGTCCAAATCTTAAGTCTTCTTTATTTCAGAGGTTAATTTTTTTTTTCTGTGAATACTTTCTCCAAGTAACCTAACTTTGGCAGAAGATTATATTACTCTCTTCATACAGTAGTGGTTTGGTATCTCATTAGCATCATTACAAGTGAAAATTCTATCTCAATGCTTTGCAGTATTTATAAACTTGTCTCAGCAATGATGTGATTCCGGTGTGTCACTGTGACAGTGCTGCTGCTCAGTGTCGTTGGGATGTCTGATTGCAGAGACAGGCTGAGGGTGCTGCTTGGAGTGCACAGCCCAACGTGACCTGCAGAAGTTGAGAAGTGTGAGCAGTGTTGCTCAGTTAGATTTTTGTGTTCTCCTTCTACAGACATACTGAAGGAAAGAAAGGATATTTTTCAGGGCATACTTGTTTGTAAATTATATGTGCCACCGTAACCGTTTTGTTGGCTGCATATATTTTAGTAGCCTTAAATGATTGCAGCCTATTAATATATGTGCAAGGCAGTTCTAATTTTCCTTGTAGTAAAGAATTTCTTGGAGACTCTTAAAAAAAATATGCTTAATTATTTTCCTAGTTTTCTGAAAGTTCCACGAGTTCTGTTAGGCTTCAGTAAGGGTGGATACTTTGCTTTGAATATGCGGAGATATCAGTAGAAGTGTATAAAATCTTTAGGCCTTAAAGAGCTTCCAAACATTATAGTTGTTTATTAACAGTACTTTGAAAGGGCAACCTTCAACAGAATTTTAAAAATTGCTTAGTTGTTGCCAAGTAGCTGATTGTCTAATTTAATTACTTAAAACCCAGTTGTTTTCTTACAGTAATAATCACATATGGTATTAGTTCTGGCCCTCTACGTTTCTGTATAAATATTTTCATGTATTTTTGATAGCATTAGAAAGTTATTGCATGAAATTTGCTTTTGGATAGAAAATACTTGCAAATATGCACATCTGAGAACACTTAAAAGTAACTATCCTGTTCTGTAATTTCCCATTCAGTGGGTTTTAGTTTCAAGAATAGGAATTATAGGAGTTGGAGAAGTCCTTTTAATAAGTCTAGTACCTTTGGGTGGGCTTAAACTTCTGTCCTGTAAGGAAAGGTAGGTAAGGTCACTTCCCCCTTATCTGATGATTGCAAATTCAACTCTATTTTTCTTGTTCTTTAGCAGAATATATTTACAATGTATTTTATTCCAGACAAAATTTATACTTCATTAGTGCAATGCATTAGTGACCAATTAGAATCTTCCATCAGACTGTTGGGCCTGTGGGTTTTTTTTTATATGCTTATAAAATGTCAGTTGCCTTTAAAGCCATACTTCTTAAATCTGCAGCTTATGTTTTTGCCACGTTGTTGCTATAACAGGCACCTGCACACAGTTTTCACTGTAGCAAAGAGCAAGTTAGTGGAAAGCAGAAGTTGAAAATAGTTTTTCAGCTGTATAAATACACTTGTGAGTAAACATCATCTTTTTTTAATGGCTGAAGATAGTTTCTGATCTTGTAAACAAAGCATAAATCCCATCTTTAATAACACAGAAACAATTGTATGTGAGGCTTCCATTTTCAGAATTTTACAGTTTTATTTCAGCATTTTGTACATTAATCTTTGACTATTGCTGAAATCTGGTTTCCATAGAATACTATGTCTAAAAATTTCAGATTGCCTGATAGGTGTTCAGGCCAGGGAGAGGCCCAGTTTTGAAGTCAGTATTTATTAGAAAATGCATTAATTAAGCTCCTGTTAGGAACAGCAAAGAAGTATTGACGGAATGCCATCACTGACTTGCTCACTTTTGCGTAGTTACCTGGTTGCAGCAACAGTTTTGAGACCACTCCCAGCTGCTTGCCCAGAGGTAGGAGGTGGTACTGACACACCAGTGACTTCTAGGCAAGGTTCAAGAAGTGCTCAGAGTCAGGCTGGCTGGAACTGTGAGCAGCCTGATCTAGTGAAAGACGTTCTTAGCCATGGCAGAAGGGATGGACTGGAATGGTCTCTAAAGGTCATTTCCAGCTCCAAGCAATCTGTGAATCTGTGAAAGTCTTTCCAAGGGTCCATTCTTTTATCAAGTGTACATATAATCTTGTACTCTTTGTTCACATGTAAGAGCCACCATGATTTTGCATGTTGCCTGAATTGTGCAGCTTGTTCATGCTAGCTTACAGGTTCAGCTGGTGTTCTGAATTTCCCACAGTCAAGCAGTTCAGTCTCATTTGTGTTTTCCCTGTGACTCTTGAATAAGATCTGTAAGATGTTATACCAAATTTCTTATTTGCAAAGAAGTGTTTAATCCTGTCCTAACAATATGATTGGTCTTTTTTTCCTTTCTATTTCAAAATTCTGCACTGGTTGTCTTCTTTTTACTGAATACTCATCTGTAGTGCTAAGTGCAGTGTTCAAATATTACACCCCAGATTGATAATAAAACAATTTCACTTTCCTCAACGCAGCTCACTGTTATTCTCCAAAAACTCTCATTCACTGTAAATAGTCTTTTTAGGTCCCTTGGGAAAAAGTGTGAACGAACTAGTGAACCCTGACAACAAATCTAGCCTCTGAGCTTTTGGAGGGAGAAAATTTCATCATCTAAAGTCTTTCCTTTTGTAAAGCCCCCAGTTTGCCAGCAAGCTTACAGTTCTGTGAATTGCTCAGAGGATCTCACACATTTGTGCATTAATATATGAAAAGACAAGCAGTCTGTTAAGAGAGCTCAGACTTTACTACTTAAAGCTTTGTGGATGAATTTTCAAAACTCAAGCTTCATTCAAAGGAAATAATAACCAGTGCAGTCTGTATGACACAGATATAGAGATGTTCTCTTTGAATTAATGGTTTACCAGCAGGGCAACTAAAGTTTGCTGGTCATAAGAATGTGATTTTATGTGTCATTGATTGCAGTAGCCATTGTCAAAAGAATAACTTGGAAAAAAGCCTGTCTGAAGGTAGATTTGAAGTCTGGCACTTTCAAGGGTTTCCTGAGAAGGAGGACATTGGTTTCAGTAAGGCCTTTCTGGGTATTCAGAAACAGCAAATGCAGGTACAGCGTTCAGTTGATAATGTGCTTTACCTGATTGCTAAGCTAAGAGCTATTGGGGTTTCTGTCTGCTTTTTATTTGCACCTAAGAAAGTTTAATGTCTGTGCTCAAATAATTTTTTCTCTGTCAGGATATGCATATATTTTGCAGAGCTCTGAATATAACATTCCAAGTACTTTTATCACTCTAGTTAGAGAGCTACAGATAAAGGCTCAGAAAAAATATTTTTGTTGTTGTTTTTACTGAACCATAAACGTCTTGTTTCTCTTGTTTAAATCCAGAACAATGGACTGAAACTGAAATGTACATAAGGACACCATAAAACATTTTCCTTATTCGGAGTGTGGGTAAACATGATGGTGCTGGTAGTACCATGGGGTTCTTGGGGAAAAAAAAAAAGAAATTGAAATCTGATCAAAACTGAATTGAAAGTAATACGAAGTAATAGTACCCTTAGCATAAATTAAGGTTTTTCGTAAAACTAAAATCACTGTTGTTGAAACAGTTTTACTTTGGTGGTTTAAATGATTCATCTAGAGAGGTTTTTCTGGATATTTTTTTAATTATATAACTGATTCTATTTGCATAATGTCACAGAAATTCTGATTTGTTCCATCAAACTGCATTCATTTAACAGTTGGAATTAGTGGTCTGTAATTGTATTTTACAAACTGATGAAGCTTTATTTTTCCTCAGGAAGTGTCACTGCAGCAGACTGCACAGCCTACATCAACAATAGTTCGTCCAGCATCGCTGCAGGTTCCTAATGTACTGCTTACGAGTTCTGACTCAAGTGTTATTATTCAGCAGGCAATACCATCACCAACTTCTAGTACTGTTATCACCCAAGCTCCATCATCTAACAGACCAATAGTGTAAGTCACATAAATCTTAATAAAACGGTTTTTTTAGAATTTGAAAATCTGATTTACTTTCAGTTACGGTTTCTGCAGTTAATATGTGAATTTGAGATGCTTTGGTGTAATGTGGTGCTTTACTACACATGACACATTGGACTTTCACTACATGTGTGATATAATGCCATGTTCTCCACATCACTAAATTCATATTTTTGATCTCCAAATAAATATTACATTACACCTGTAAAGAAACAAACCAATTTAAAATAATGTGTAAACTTGTTCTCTTCTCTGGATAAGTTTTCTTTTATATAGTTCATTCCTTTTTCAGTCCAGTTCCAGGTCCTTTTCCTCTGCTGTTACATCTTCCTAATGGACAAACCATGCCTGTTGCTATTCCTGCATCTATCACAAATTCTAATGTGCATGTCCCTGCTGCAGTTCCAGTAAGTAAGCATGATGCTATATTAATTTGAAAGTGGAGCAGATTTGCATAAGTGCAGCATAGAACTTAGTTTTAAGCACCTTGATAGCTGTTTTGGCTTCAGAGGGTAGTGCTGTCAAATGCTCTCTATTATGATAACATACTCAGGTTTTCTTCATTTTTATACTTTATCTGGTCAGCTTGTTAGACCTGTCACCATGGTGCCTAGTATCCCAGGAATCCCAGGGCCTTCTTCCCCACAGCCAGTGCAGTCTGAGGCTAAATTGGTAAGTGAAAAACTCCATTATTCCTCAAGAAGATAACTTGAGAAATTAATTAAATTCTATTGCTTTTTAAAACAGCTTTAGTTTTCTTTTATTAGTCTAAATTCTGCAAGTACAAATTTAATAAAAACAGAAAAATAACAGCTGCATTTATTTTACGGTTCTTCCCAATTCTAGCCTGCTAGTTTTGTTCTTAATGGCCATTTTGATCTTATTTTTAGTCATTCTTTTAAATAAATTAAATTTCTAACTAAACTCCTCCTTACTTATTGTATCAGAGGATCAGAAATGCTAGCTGGGAGAAAGACAAAATTAGTAGCATGTGAACATTTCCTTTAGAGAAGCAGAATGTTTCCTTCCAAAAGAATGATATTTCTTAAAAAACTAAGAAAAATACGTTTTTTTTAAATGTTTTCAGAATCTCAAATGAATGTAGTCCATTTGATGAGAGTTTTGCAATTAGATATGTAGTACTTATGTAGTTAACAAATTATTCGGTGTGCTGGTTGTCTCTGTTGAGTTGGGGGAGAGGAGGATTATTTGGAAAATGTCTAAAACAAGTGAAAAATTGGTTTGGTTTTTGTTTATTTGGGGGGGCTGTTCTTTTTACTTAATACTAGTGACCATTTATGGTGGTAACTGGAATTAATCAATTTATTGAAATATTTTGTGCAGTATTGGGCATTGCTTCTCTTTTTTTCTGTCTTGTTTGTTCCCACTGTTCTAAAGCAATAGAAATTCTACTATTAAACAATAATTAACCTGTTTATATATTTATAAGATGCCTCCATAAACAGTATCTATCCTGTGAAATAGTGTTCCTCTTCCTTCAGCTCTTACTTTGTGCTAAAAGAGAATCAGGAACACCTGCTAGATAAAATGTATTTTTCTGCATTGATATTGGTAAGTGAGAGGATGCCCTTAACATTCTTAGATACCTGGTTTCTCTTGATCTAAACCTGTGGGCTTTCTTTCCTTACTTGTTTTCTCTTCTCAAGCCACGGTATGAAAAACAGTGAATCTGGTTTTTCTGGAGTGAAGGGATTCCAGTAGAGTGAGCACATCTAGACCACATTCAACAAATGAAACTACTGTGGAGAGGTGCACTGACTCTGCCTAATGCTGTCAGGTCTTCTTCATTTCCCTGCTCTGTTGAACAAAATGACTTTTGAAGTAGTATAGAGGAGGACGTAAGGGAAGAAGGTCTGTTTCTGTGCATCCCTGCCCCCCTAGGAATGGGAAAAGGAATCTTTTAATAGCTCAGAAAATACTTAAATGTAACTAGCTCTTACAAAATTAATTTAGCTTAAATCCAGGGAGAAGAATGTAAAAAATGTGAAAACAAGAACTGCTTTCTTGGAAAGTGAACATGTTTTAGAGTCAGGAGACTCACGCCCTGAATTCTGTTTGAAATCCAGGAGGAATTAGTTCCAAGTAAGTTTTTAGATGGGCAAGAAATTAGGTTTTTAAGCTTATTACTGAGTGATTTGCTCTTAGAATGATTTAAAGGTGGAAAGGAAATACATGTACATGGTGAAGACTTTGATCTCACATTGGAAGAAGCAATCACTCAAATGCAAAAGAAAACAAAGATCATTAGACTTAAAATTTAACAGTCTCATTAGCCTTCTCATTACAATTTAGCTAATATATGCACTTGAGTGATTGCTTATCTTTTTTTGAGTGAGACTGTAAAAAGGGCATTTGCAATATTTCCTTCCCTTGTTGCTTAATATGAAGCATGAGCAGAATTCAAGAATATCAGAATTATGTATATTTCTTACTCTCATTTACTTTTATATAGTGCCTATTCACAAAAATAAAAAACTTAATTTCTTATCCCTCTGAAAGTAAAAGCAATTTAATGAGAAACTTAATGTTTATGTAGAAAAAGCCTCCAAGAGTAAGACTAATTCACTGTGCCATGGGATGTATTGTTGATGGATACGTGATGGTTTATTAACTGCAAAGTACAATTTAATTTTTAAAATTTAAATCTTTGTGATACCAAACCTTTTCTTTTCATGTCTCTCTTAAAAATAATTTTGCTTGCTGCATACTAAATTTTGTGAAGGTCTGCTAAGCAGGTTTTTTTTTCACTTATGTTCCTGGTTAAGCCAACAGAAGACAATATTTAGTTTTACAGCTCCCTTTTCATTTTGTTAATAGTTCACATTTAATGTTGAAATATAAGCTATTACACTAAAATTTAATAAATGAACAGTGTATGTTTCATGTATTTATGGGATACTGCAGTTTATGGCTTTATTGGTATGGTTAAGTTAGGTGAACACTGGGAACATGTCCTGTGTCCTTCTGCCTATTATGGCAACATTTCTTCTTCATGTTGGGAGGCAGTTCTGAAGGGCAAAGGAGTCCAGGACATCCTTTAAGAAGTAAATTGTAAAGGTGCAGTAGCAGGCTGTCCTCACGTGCTGAAGGATGAGCCAGCAGTAAAGATTGGCCTGGCTGAACAGAGAGCCTTGGCTGGAGCACAGGAGAAAAAGGGAAGTGTGTGACCTGTGGAAGGAGGGGCAGGCAACTCAGGACTGCATGGATCTTGTGAAATTATGCAGGGCCAAAGCCCAGCTAAAACTTAATCTGGTTACTGCTGTAAAAGACAACTAAACATATTTCTGTAAGTACATCAACAACAAAAGGAGGTCCAAGGAGAATCTCCATCCCTTACTGGATATGGGGAAAACATAGTGACAAAGGATGAGCAAGGAACAGAAATACTTAATGCCTTTTTTTGCTTCAGTCTTTAATAGTAAGACTAGTTCCTCTCTGGATACCCAGCCCCTTGAGCTGGAAGACAGGCATGTGGAGGAGAGCAAAGCCTCTGTAATCCAACCTGCTACAGCACTAAGACACACAGAAGGTTATGGGGCTGGATGGGATCCCAAGGGTACTGAGGGAGCTAGGGAAGAAGCTCAGCAAAGCCACTATAAATCATTTACCAGCAGCCCTGGCTAACTGGGGAGGTCCCCGGTGACTAGAGGTCAGTAATGTGATGCTCATCTTCAGGAAGGGCTGGAAGCAGGATCCAGGGAACTGCAGGCCTGTCAGCTTGACCTCTGTGCTGAGGAAGGTTGTGGAGCAGATGATCTTGAATATCATAGCACACACAGAACAACCAGGATCAGATCCAGGTAGTGTGGATCTGTGACAGGCAGACTGCTTCACTGACCTGCTTGGCTTCTGTGAGAAGGTGACCTACTTAGTGGATAAGGAAAATGCTGTTGGTGTTGTCTACATGGACTTTACTAAAGCCTTTGACACTGTTTGCCACAGCATTCCCCTGGGAAAACTGCTCATGTCTTAGACAGATATAGTCTGCTAGGTAAAAAAACTGCCTGGATGGCTGAGTCCAGAAATTGGTGGTAAATGGAGTTAAGTCTGGTTGGTGGCCAGTTACAAGTGGTGTTCCCCAGGGCTCAGTGTTGGGGCCAGTTCTGCTGAGTATCTTTATCAATGGTTGGGACGAGGGAATGGGGTGCTCCCTCAGTCAGTTTGCAGATGGCACCAAGCTGGGCAAAAGTGTTGGTCTGCAGGAGGGTAGCAAAGCTCTGCACAGGGATCTGGACAGGCTGAATCAGTGGGCTGAGTCAATATGTATGAGGTTCTACATGGTGAAGTACCCAGTCCTGCACATGGGTCACAACCCCAGGCAGAGCCACAGGCTGTGGGCAGGGTGGCTGAAAAGCTGCTTGTTGGGAAAGGACCTGGGTGTGCTGGTCAGCAGCTGGCTTAACCTGAGCCAGCTGTGCCCAGGTGGCCAAGAACACCAGTGGCATCCTGGCGTGTGTCAGAATCAGCAATGATGTGACCAGCAGGAGCAGGGCAAGGATTGTTCCCTGTACTCAGCAGTGATGAAGACACACCTTGAGTCCCGTGTGCAGTTCTGGGCCCCTCACTGCAAAGACATTGAGGTGCTGGAGCATGTCCAGAGAAGGGCAGTGGAGTAGTGAAGGGTCTAAGGAGAAAGTCCTTTCAAGAGTGGCTGAGGGAGCTGGGGCTGTTTAGCCTGAAGACAAAGAAGCTCAGGGGATCTTCTTGCTCTCTACAGCTACCTGAAAGGAGGCTGTAGCCAGGTGGGACTTTTCTAAGTAGCAACTGATAGAATGAGAGAAAGCAGCCTCAAATTCCACCAGGGGAGTTTTAGATTGGGTATTTGGGAAAGATTTCTTCCAGGAAAGGGTTGTCAAGTATTTGAACAGGCTGCCCAGGGAAATGGTGAAGTCACCATCCTTGGAGGTGTTTAAATGATATGGAGATGTGACTCTTAGGGCCACAGTTTAGTTGTGGACTTGGCAGTTCTGGGTTAATGGTCAGACTTAATCTTAAAGGTCTTTTACAGCCTAAACAATTTCATGAACCTATGACATCTGTCAGCCTCGTATTCTTAGTGTGTGTTGAACAAAAAGCCCAATGAAGGGGTGAAGCTGGGATGTTCCCTTCACAACATTCACAGGAGTATAGATGCTTGGATTTGTTTTGGCTGTTGCTTTATTTCTTACTTATAATTTGAAGCAAGTTTTTGTTGTTCTTTATAGATAGACCTTACAATCTCATGGATTTTTTCATATTGTATTATAAAATGTAAGAATAGAATATGTAGCAAATACAAAAAGCATACAGGAGTAGATTCCTATCTAACTTCTCATTCCTATCTAACTTGTCTAACTTCTTTGGGTAATTAAGTAAGTGTGGTACTGTATGGGATGCAGAGTTTGGAAAGTTAACATGGTTATTTGTATCTCCGAAGGGTTTTATCGTATTTGGTTTCAGCAGTTGTTGTATTGAAAGCCCATACTTGCTGTTGTGGTGTTCTGCATTTTCTGCTATCATACCACAATACTATTTTAAGGTATTTTAAGTTGACACAGATCTAATAACTTCAAATGTTGAGTAAAATTCCTGAAGAACTGGTTGTAGTAAATTTAATGTGAAATAGCACCAAGTTGTTGTATTGTTATCAGATCTAGAGCTGTCCTGTGTAGAAGGTACAGCTCTTTTTTTCAGACTAAATACCTGGCACAAACCAGGCACTTTCTTTTGTGCTTTGTGCTTTTCTTTGTAGAGGCTATTTCTGCATATTTGAAGGAGGTAACACATTTTAGAGTTTTATAGTAAGAAAAGAACTTTGTGCTCTGATTTCATTCCTCATTGCAGTCATTCATTTCACTCTTACTTGCTTACAAAAGGTTGCTGTTGTGTAGACTTTTTTTTAAAGTGAGAAGCAGTTAGATAATTCAGTAGAGATTTTAGTGCTTTTGTTTCCTAATGCTCTGAAGTTTAAATATGAATTTAGATAACTTCATTTCTATATTTTTATTAACATGAGAACAATACATTTTTATTTTGATGAGTACCTGTTGTTTCCTTATGAGTTGCCAAACTGTACAAAGAAGAAATGTATTTCTTCTTTATAAGTTTGTGAATGAACTTTAGTAAAACAAATTGATGTTTTTGTTTCTAAAATCTAAAACTTATAATGACTGGCAGGAGATGTCTTTGGTAATGGACATAGGATGCCTTCCTATAACATAGTTAAAGTTTTTCTTCAGCTGTCCTAGAAGTCATAAAACCTGAGAATTTTTTTCCCACAATGGACAGCTTTTGGAGATTTCTTTCCTTTGCAAATGGTCTCTCTTACAGCATTTGAAAGGATTTTTTATTAAGGTGTCCAAGTTTAATGCATAATAATCAAAACTGTGTATTTATTTCTATGTTTGATAAAGTTTTCAGTCTGAAGTGTCAAACTCCTTCAGCATGGCAGTTTTGGTTCTTGATGCAAAGTGAGTTACTGAGATGTCACCTCTAGAACTCTGTTCATTTATTGCTGAAATGATCTTTTCTCTGGTTACTGTTCAAGTTGCCTGACATTAACTGATTGTATGAATTCCATAGAGAACAGTTGTATGTGGGAACAGGTTCACTGGGTGAAATAGCAGATAGAAAAATGTGTACCAACTGCAAGGACTAATAACTGGGAGGAAAGAATAGTCATAAAAAAAGAAATACATGAAAGTAGCGACAGACAAAAATTTAAAAATTGTCTGTGCAGTGAGCAAAATCTTCATGATTGGTGGCATTATTGCAAGAGGCTTTCGACTGAAATAGTTGACATTAAGTGAAAGAGTGCACAGTCTTAGGGTCTCTTTCACCACAGAAACATACACAGTGCTTTATGTGTTTCAGTGCTGTGGAAGAATTCCATGAAATCAGATTGCATTTTAATTTTATTGCCCCAATATTGAATTTATTGTAGTGAACAGAACTGGTCCATTCACAGCTGTGAAAGGCACTGTTACTATCGTTTTGAACATTCTTGGATCCTTTTTCTCTACTGCTTGTAGAACTGAAGTAAAAAATGACTAGAGATTTTATTCAGACAGAAGCTAGTCTTTTACAGCTATTATTTTGAAAATATTCTTACATCTTATACCAAAAATGACATTCAGAAGGAGTAAAAACAAGTTTCTGGTTTCTGTGGCACACTTAATATAAATTGTCAGTTTTTCTGACATGCTTCCATGTTTGTCAGTGTGCTAACTTTCACATACTTAAGTAAAATCACGTGTATATCAGTTTTGTGGTATTTTAGAGAGGCTTAAAAGTAGATGCAATAACTGTCTTTAAAAAAAAAAAACAACCCAAAAAACTCAAAATCCCAAAAAAACTTCCTCACTAAGATAAAGATGCATGATTCTAAATAACTGTAGAATTGCTTCTGATGTTCTTATGAGAAGATCTGTAATTGTGTGCTTTCTGTGTATGAAACATGAGCCTTGAGTTGCAGCTGTAAAACATCCTTTTTGAGTGTGCAGCTTGTGGGTGCAAATTTAGCATTCAGACTCTTCAACATGGATTGCAGAAGTTTCTGAAGAATTTCAAAATTGCTTTGATATGGAATGTTTCCCTTGGTCTCCTCCTTCCCATGCAAAACTTTTTGTCACAATCTGAAAAATACCTTGCACTCAGTAGGCAACCAGTAGACTTTTTGCAGGAGGTTTCTCCTGAGAAGTGACAGAGGGCAGCTTGGCAAATGTTCAGGAACCGACATTAACTTGCTGGAGCCCGGCATGGGACCTTGTGTTCAGCAGAATTCCTCTGACCTGTCTCTCTGCATGCCGAGCTAATCAGCAAACACCTAATGAGCCTACTCTAAAGAAACAGACCCTCTCACAACCTACTTCATTTTCATATGTTCTCTGGGGGTGGAGAGACAAGACTTCATAAGGACTGATGATGCTGCAAAGACCACAATAATGATAATTAACTTGCTGAATTTAGAAGATTATGCTGTTAATTAGTTGCAAAATAAAGATAAGTAATAGAGGAGCAGATGGTGGGATAACACCCAGGAGAAGGAGGGTTATTACTCTGATGAGCTTTTGTGGCAGATATGAAATATGGATCTAAGTTTTTCACAAATTGTTTCTGGAGTATATTATCTTGTTTCTGTGAGCTCTTGATGGAATGATCTAGTCCTACCAAATTTTGACAGATGTGGTGAGGATTTGTTTTCAAGGATATAAATGAATGATAAAACCTTGCTTATCAAGATTTTTAAAGCTATTAACCTATCTGAAAATACCAGTTTTAGTTCACCTGTAACCAAATAATATCAAAAAACCTGAGTTCTCATCAAGTTTCCCCACATAAAAATGCTTATATACATTTATTCTAATATATGTTTCTGTATTCTTGATTGTTAAAAATGAGATTCTTGTTGAATTTGGGGTAACTGTCTCCCTACTCACAAGAAGCAGAACATCTGTATAGCATTTTACTCCAGCATTACCTTTTAAAATATGAAACCTATTTTAAACACACGAGCTAGAAATCTCCTTGTGAAAATCTGTAAATATTCCTCAGATATTCACAATATGTCTGCATTTGTGGATAATTTAATACTAACTACTTTAATTTCAACTTTTAAACTTCATAATATGAAATTTAATCTAATTATTTCCTATTCCTGTTTTTATAGTACATTGTATTTAACAATGTAATTCTCAAAGAGAGTTTGTTTACTTACAAATTTACAAGATATAATGTTTAAATGTTAGCATTACAGTAAGTAAAGTTAAGTCCAACTTTGTTTGCATGTCCCAGTGCAAACTCATCAATTACCATCACGGGCGAAACAGACTCATCTTGAGGAAATCAGTTTCATTTATTATCAGTCACATCCGACTAGGATAATAGACCCAGAACTTAAAAAACATCTTCACCTCCTTTCTTCCTGGGCTTAACTCTTCTCTACCTGCTGCCCCTCAGCAGGAAAGGGGAATGGTAGTTGTGGTCAGTTCCTTTGACATCTCTGTTGCTCCTTCCTCTGCTTGGGGAGGACTCCTCTCCTTGGGGAGGACTCTTCACAGAATGACAGCATGGGCCAAGTTGGAAAGGACCACAGTGGAAGGGACTGTTTGCCAAGCCGACCTCTGTTGGCATTAACTCCCAATTTTCATGTGCACTTGAATGGTTCCTATCTGGTGTAATGTGCTGCTAATTCAATCTAGAGCAATCACAACAGAACAGACTTACCACAGGAGTGATTAGGAATCTTTAAGTGATTTAAAGATTCCTTAATAGCAAACCAATAGAGGAGTGTTGGAGTTTCTTGGTTCTCTTTGTAGTCCTCAGGTAGGATACCTACTGGTGCTGGTTATGTGCTACCAAGTCCATGTAGTTGATGGTAACTTGCCATATTTCAGACCTGAAATTTTTTTGCAGTTCTGACAGAAGTAATCTGCAATCTGTTGTTTTAATTGTAGCATAGGATCCAGGAAAGCCTGTCACCATGGAAGGTAGGAGAGAGCTGTTCCTTTATTCCAATGACTGAATTGTTAGGAGACATTGGATACTACAATTCATAAAGAATATCTACATAAATAGGTGCAGTTTTCTGTTTATTCTGAGCTGGCCAAATGCTGCCTCTCTCTAGTATTCTTAAGACATTCTGTTAATGTTAGGATGTGGGTGACACTTTGTTCATATTTCAAAATATGTTACAAGTTATCAGAATTTTCACAAACTTACATGTTTAAGTCATTAATCTTTTCTTAAACTTGTATTGGATTCTTAAGAAATCCGGTGCTCAGTAGAAAAACATTTATTAACACCGTTGGTCTAGTAACGTAAATCCTTCAGTAAAACCAAAAAATTCATGATAAATTATACACTATTCATGGAATTTTAAGAAAGGATCTGGAATTACAAGCAGCCCTATCTGCTGAAATTGGACACTCTGTCACTTAAGATTAAGAAATAGTTTTAAATAGAATGTATCATACTACAGTTTTAATAGATTTTGCCATAAGTTGAATAAAATATTTTTCGACAGAGAGTCGATAAAATGCTTTAAAATTGTTCATCAGGTTGTCAGTAACTCTTGGGTGTATTATATACAGCTGAACTTGCACATTACTGTTCTTTGTAGTGGCTGGGTGCAATAAAGGAAGAACATCAAACCTTTTAGCAGTTTTTTACTGCAAAGTAGCATGCTGTAGTAGTTATCTTGCATATTTCTACATAAATAATCTTTACATATAACCTGAAGCTTCTTAGTATTTCGTACATCATTAAGATGTTTCAGCAAAGATCTTGGCTTTTATCTAATTACCCATAAGAAGGATTGCAGAGGTGAGTATTTGTGAAGACCATGAATTAGTGGAGGCATAACAAGCTATTTAAACGTGAGTAGAGATAAGAGAACACCAGACTTTTAAAGTGGAAAGATGCTTATGTTCTGGTTGTTACCTATTTTCCTTCATGTGTCATCGTTACTCTTCTGGTACTACCAGTTTCAGCAACTGTTTATGGCCTTCTACTCATCTGTTTGTGGGCACAGTTCACTGCAGATGAGGCGTTCTGTTTACTTCTCCTTACCGTTCACTATCATTCCCTTTGTGGGATTTTATGTAAACCTCATTGCTATTGTCATGTTTGCAGACATTTACCCCCTGCTTTTAGGTATATGCCTAGGTCACTGTTGAAAGCCTGTAAAAAGAAACAACTGTTTAAGAGTTGGAGTTCCTGTTTCCAAAGTGGAAGTAACTGCTTATATAAATGATTAATCATTCAAGTTAGCATGATAGAATATTTCTTTTCTTTTTCTTCTTTATTTTCTGCTTTCAGAGATTGAAAGCAGCCTTGACCCAGCAGCACCCTCAGGTAACAAATGGAGATACTGCCAAGGGACATGCAAGTGGATTGGTTAGGAGTCAGTCAGAGGAGCCACGACCACAGTCACTACAACAGCCTGCAACTTCAACAACTGAAACACCGGTATGACAAGAGTGGACATGTGCCTCCTACATCCTCCTTTTATTTTGCAAATACATATATTTTTCTATACTCTTGGTTTGTAAAGGAGAGATTAACAGACTCCTCTTTTAGTCAATAGCTCAATAGCAGTAAAATGTTTACGGGTCTTACATGTTCTTGAAAGCTTCTAAAATCTATTATCCAAGATGATGATTTCAAAACAGGTAGTATCTGTCCGCTCAAATGTAGAACTAAGTCCTGATTTCTGGAGTTCATTATTGGAGATTCTGTGGTAGCTGAAATTTTTACAGCTGGTCAGTATATATATTTGAAAAAATAAGTGCTTTTATTTTGTGTTTCTGTTGCATCTGTTTTATGTTTATTACATTTTATATCATAAATGCACTTAGAAATTTATTTTGCATGACATATCATACTTATGTTAATCTGCTTGAAAGAGCTTTTCTGGGCTGCCACAGGAAGCGTTTCAGCTGTGTCATTAAGTGTACTTCATCATCTCAGGCTCTGGAAGGGGGCTCTGGTTTTAGGTGTGATTTGTTGTCCTTTTGGGATGATAGATCGGAACAGGGGAGTACAAGGCAAAACCTCTGAGTCAGACTGGAAGTGGGCATGCTGCTGGAGGAAAGATACACTTCCTGGTGAATCCTGGCAGATTGCAGCTGTTCTATTTCTAAAAAGCTCTTGGAATGTGTTTTCAAAATGCTTTCAAATATCTCAAAGAGTTATTTTCACAATTTGTAGCATAATATTAATTTTATAAAAGCTAGACACCTGGCCCAGAACTAACAGGACTTATATCTGCAGTGAAAGCCTCAGATTCTTACGCTGGCCAATGAAATCAAATAACGTATCAAAACAAATTTGTTTGCAACAGAAAAGGGGAAAAATGAAAAATGTGACCCATCATAAAAAGATCTCTTTCTTAAGGCGTCTATTCCCCCAAACTGCCTTGAGAAGTTTTTTAAAGAATATTTTCATGATATCACATAGCAGAATTTTCAAGATGAAAATTGCTGTTTGATTGTTTTAGAGTTGTTTTACAATTAGTATTAATCAGAAATAGCAAAGGTTTCATTCTTAAAACAGTGATTTGAATTCCCAGGGGTTTTTTTATTCTTAGCTTTTTAGAATTAATACCAAATTGATATGCCAGCTTATTATTCATGTTTGTGGATTTTAATTTAAAACTAAAACTTTCTTGCTATGCTAGAGTGAATGTGGAGGTGCACCTGTGAATGTCATGTGGACAGTTACATTCTGTCTATCTTATCTCTTTAAAGGATTTTAAGATCCATTGTATTGTTATTATATTTCATTAAATCTTTGTCTAGGGTCTGTATACAACTGTGAAATGACTATAATGTATAATTTAAAATATTGAAATATTTTGATACTGTCCTGTAATATGGGTAGATTAAGGGAAATTGTTATTCAGTGGTGGGGAACACATCAATGAGTAGAAAATTGCTATCTGGAGATCCAGGGATCAGGGAGTCTCAGCACTGCCAGCATTTGTCAGACAGCTTCTGTATAGTGGGCATAAGCAATTGTGTCATTTTTCAGTTGTGACTAGGTGTGTGGGAAGAGTCAGAAATAGAAAATTCATTTCCTACTAAATGTAGCCTGAAAGCTATTTTGGATGTAATATGTTAATGTAAGACAATCAGGGGTGTAAGTAAGTGTAAAAGTTTTAAAAACATCACTGTAGAGTTAAATAGGCACAGCTTTTAAAAAAAAAGTGTGTAACCTGAATGTATTTAGAAGTGCCCTGAGTGCTTTTCTCAAGACCTGATGACTATTTATACCAGTGCTGTAGGTTAAATCATGACTGTTTTCAGGCATCACCAGCTCAGCCTACACCACAAACACCAAATACAGGCGGTCGGCGAAGAAGAGCTGCCAACGAAGACCCTGATGAGAAAAGGAGAAAGTTCCTGGAGAGGAACCGGGCTGCTGCCTCCAGGTGCCGACAGAAACGGAAAGTCTGGGTGCAGTCGCTGGAGAAAAAAGCTGAGGACCTGAGCTCACTAAATGGCCAGTTACAGGTATACTTTAGATTTCAAGGAAAAATGAATAAGTTTTTTTGTTCTTACATAGTGATCCCTGATCAGTGGAGCTTAAAACTTTGCATGAAATCTGAAATATAAATGGTTTCATAACCGGTAGCTCAGCTCAGGCTTAAAATTCAGAACTAGTTGCATATAGTACTAAAATTAGAGGATAAGAGCATACTCATATTTCAAGATGTGTAAATTTAAGGATCATACCCTTCTATCCTTTGTTCCATTTGAAGTAATTTCAGACTATGATAGTAAACTAAGATGACAAGATGTGTTGGAAAAAACACTTATGAGCGAAGTCTTACCTTGAACACATCGAACTCTTAATTTGTATCACAGCCTGGGTTATTTTTGGACTTAGTTCCTTTGGTTCTTTTTAACTTTACATTCACTTTAAAGGAAAAAAAGTAATGCTTGTGAAAGGTGCCATGTTGACATCAGTGGCTACTGAGGGCCTCTTTTGTCCACAGAATGGGTACGGCAGTAGCAGTGCAAGTTTTTACCACCACTGCCTAAATCCTATAGAGATGAAGTGTGCTGTAAGAGGATTGGGCCAGTGTGTGTTGCAGGTCACTTTTCCACTTCATCTGATATCAGACAGTTGTCATGTGAATGTACTTTTCCCCCATAGTACAATCCATGACCCTTTTGTTTAAACTACTATTAAATGTTAAAGCACACTTTCTAATGTTTTCCAGCAGCTCGTAAAAATTGGCACAAATTATTGTTTTCAAAATAAAAAGTCTAAAAGCTTTGTTTTGAAAGTTGCTGAAAGAAAAAACTATGAAATTCCCATATGAAGCATTCATTTAGAAACTGCAGTGAGATGTATTTTGATATGTTAAAGTGTCACTTGTTTTTCTTCATCAGAGCTGTTCACTGAGTCAAATTCACAGATCATCCTCTTCCTATGAAAACTCATGTCTCATGCTGTTCGGTATAGAAAACATCACAATTTGATCAACAGGAAAGTAGGGCATGTTGAGGTTATTTTTTATCATGTAATCAAAATTACACTGTATCAGTCATCCATCTTCATGTTCATGTCTAAAAATACTCAGCATCCCAGACCCTGAAATGTAAAAGATTCCTACCTAAGAACACACCGTGAAATGGTTTCCTGTGTTCCAAGAATCATGACACTGTGCACAAGCATTAGTTAAATTTCTTGCAAATAGTGTTCTTCTCATACCTGTTCACAGCCTTAGACATATTCGTTTAATGCACAGTCCTCAATTAAGTCCATTAATTACATAATTATATGTAGCACTGTAGCTTAATCAAGGAAATGAGTGAAAGAGAATGAAAAAAATCAGCCAGTTTTTTAGTGGAAGTAATATTTGGTATCATGCAAACTGCCTTTCACACATACATACCAAATTTTATAACATAAAAATCTTGTCAGTACCATAAACAAAAGGTTTCCAAATGTTAATTCAGTAATAGTGAATTCAAGAAATATTTTCTTACAGTCTAGCAAAAGCAGAACTGTTAACTGTAAAGAACAGATTAACTTGAAAAGAAATTGGATATCAGAGAAATAATTACACTGTACTTGATGTGAAAACATTAATCAATCCTATATTTCCACAATAATAACTTGACAGGCTAATACAGCTGATCAGCAGTGGGCAGTAATGACCCATGATTACTTACTTTAATAGAAAATTTAATAAGTTTGGAGTTTTGCCTTAATGCAGATTTATAGACTGTGTTTGGGTTAGTTGTTCATATTTTGTTTAATGTCTAAGTGGCCTGCTCAGCTGAAGTTACCAAGATGTCACATTTCCAAAAGCAGGTTCATACAGAAATGCCTGCATTGCATTGCTTCTTGTAAAGATTGACTCCTTTCAGTGCTGTTTCTGGCTTTCTTGTAATGTCTGTGTCAGAGATTCTGATGTCAGGGTGAAGGTTTTTAAGACTGGAAGCTCACTAACAGTATGTATGGATTTTGAAGAGATTTACTTCGTTGATTATTTATTTTATTTTGTAGGTTAATTATCAAGTTCTTATTTTAAATGCTTGAAGGTAACTTCATTTTTAAGCAGTATTTTTCAAATGTTTACTTAAGGGAAAATTTCTTTCTATTACATCACTAGTAACATATATAGGTTAGCTAGCCTGTCTTTATTATAGGCTTTGCTGTGTAAGTTTTTTTCATGCTTCCAACATTTTGAAGTTTATTTACTGTTTTGATTTTTGTGGACTGTGTTTTCTATTAATTGTTGACTTGTTTATTGATCTTAAATTTTATTCACCACCTTGTGTGACTTCTGTGCCTTGCACAATCCTGCAGAGTATAAGAGG
This sequence comes from Illadopsis cleaveri, assembly GCA_013399915.1. Taxonomy (NCBI): domain Eukaryota; kingdom Metazoa; phylum Chordata; class Aves; order Passeriformes; family Timaliidae; genus Illadopsis; species Illadopsis cleaveri. The sequence continues at coordinate 2,142,046 of VXBB01008389.1, forward strand.
GTATTGACAATGTCTACAGTGGCCACTGAGCCTCATTGCAGGATCAGATGCCAAAGTGCATTATATGTTCTGTATTTGGTCCCTGTTGCTTTAATAGTCTTAGAGGGTGAAGCTTTAGAAGAATGGCCTGTCTTCCTCATGAGGTCACAGTGGGTTTTCAGTGAGCAGCACTTGGTTGTACTGATGCTGCAGAAGCTGTTTAGGATGGCTAAAGTATGAAAGTATGCCCGTAGGTAAAGATCCTTTCCCATAGAGGAGTTGCCCAAAAAGAAACCAGAAGAATACTCAGCCACAGACAATTCCCTGTCCTCAGAAGTCACATTTACCTGCCTCTGATGATACTTCGAGTAATAACATATCACAAATGTTGTCCCACACCTTGCTGAGTAAGGGCTAATGTGTTCCTGTGGTCCCACTATTACATCTGCATTTTGGGTGCAGGGAGGAATAGGCAGATACAGAAGAATGTGTTACATACTGTGTCCTCCCTTCATAAGAATGCAGAAGGGAAAGCATCTTTTGAAGGATGGAGTGCAGGTACAAGTCAATATGCTTTCCTCCAGAAACCTGCTTTCTCGTGCTAGCACACTTTGAAATGTGGGAACATATAAATTCTTCTCAACAGCATGTGAGATATATTACATACTTCTTTAAAGAGTTGTTGATGCCTGACTTGGTTCTATCTCACTAATGAGGAGGACCTTTCCAGTGTGAATAATCTTCGTGCCACCTGTTAAAAGTGTTGATTTCATGTGTTTCTTGTTAGCCTGTTTTCAGCATATTAACCACATACTAAATGACCACCATACATTCACATGTTTTGAATGAGATGGAAAGACTTGCTGTTGTCACAAGCAAGATAATTAACTGCAATATGTGTAAGAATGAGTTTTGAACAGCCCCTCTTTACCAGTTAGAAGTGATTCTTACTGGCAGTAAGTAAATGGCAGCCATAGATTGTCTTTCTGTGACATTCCCTTCCGTGTGTCTAGAAGACAGAACTCTGTTTTAGTGTCACAAGTGGTGTGTGCATTGTATATAGTACTGTTGGCACAAGTGTTCTTGTTATGGAATATACAACTACCATTATTCTAGATACTACCTCAGTCTCTTTCATATAGGAATGCTGATCCATGTTTTTCAAGTTTGCTTTAACGTAAGATAGTGTATTTGCTTTTTGTATTTATGCTAACAGTCTTAATATTTTTAATACAGCTGACATTGATCTATAAACTGTCTTAAAAAATTTTTCATAAACATATAGTTTTACTTCCACAGATGAACAGCAACTTCATACTTCCATGTGCTGTTACAAATATAAATTTAAATAATAAATATAAAACTCTTCCTTACAGTGTGGGAGACAAGATAGAAAATTTCTGCAAACCTTTTCCTGGTTGCCAGAGTTCCTTTGAACTATCAGAACTATATTTCATAGTCTTAGACGCTGTTGCTTCTGTAGGTCACCAAGTGTCTCAAAACTACATCAGTGTGGTTTTTTCTACCCAACCTATGTCAATTCTGTGCATCTGTCTGTGAGGTATCAAGATTTGTGGCTCCTCAGTAAATAATGTGGTGAACTAAGGGCAGACAGAGCTGGAGGCAGTAGTCCTGTGCTTTCTTAACAGCCTAAGGTTTCAGGACACATAACGCCACCTGGTAGAGAATTTGTGGGGCTTTTGGTTGAGTTTCTTTCATTGCAAACCTTTTTGTTTGTAGTCACATTTTTCTTTCATTCTAAGTGTCTGGGAAGTCAGATATTTGGCATCTTTCAGCTTTTGCTTTTAATAAAAATTTCTAAAGAGTATTCTGCACATAAAAGGTTTAAATAGAAAAGGAGACCTTAAGAGGATTTTGCAGGTGTAAAGGTTTGAAGTTTGTTGTCTTTTAAATGGAGAGAGAGGACACAAAAGAGGTGCTTTTGTTTGAGCAGTCTGATATTTTAGTTACTTTGTGTAATTAAACATAGTAAGTTCTGTTCTGGAAGAATTGTTTTCTTTTGGAATCCTTTAACTTGTAATTCATCTCACCTCTGGCTGCATTTCCTTGTTCCTTGCTTGCAAGTAAATAAGTTGACTTTCTTGCAGTTTATTTTGCAGATAATTTCAAATGCAGTCCAGTTTTCCTCTGCTGTTTTTTTTTTTCTTTAACTTTCTCCTAAATGCATAAACGTAAGCTTTTACTAAATCATTATGTCACATGTGTGGTATTTTACAATAATATGCAAAGGTTCTTATACTGGAAGTAACTTCAAGTGTTAACAGAAGATATTTATATTCAAAATAAAATAACCCATGAAAAACACATATTGTGTCCAGATATGGGGATCACAAAGTGTTACAGATAATTTGATTCGTAAATATTTTTCTACTTGACAAAGTAAAAATGGGTCTATCAGAATGCCATACCAATCTTAATTTGGGTTGTCACATATAATGCAGTTACATAGCACTCCTCATCTCTAGACACCAAGCTGCTTTCCAGGAAGGATAAGTATTGCTGTCCTCCAGTTTACAAATGGGGAAGGTGAAGCACAAAGCAGTGAAATGACCTTGCACAAGGTCACCCAGTAGTGGAGAGGCACAGTCTGGAAATGAACCCGGGTGCCGGATTGTGCAGGTGCTGTCTCTTGCATTGCACTCTGCTTTAGCCACACAAGCTGACATCTCCGGATTTTGTCATTATTATCAATGATTCCTTCAGAGAATATGTTTATGTATGGCTGCCAAAATAAAAATCAGTCTGGAGATCAACCAATATTTGCTGAATTATTTTCCACTATGTGAGATTTTCTTTTTTGAAGTCCAAGTATAATTAGAGTAACTGAAAAATTATTTTGCGTTGGCTTTTTGGATTTTTTTTTCCATTTTTCCCTTTTTTAATGTTGGCTGTGACATCTGTTAAAATGTGTGTAGCTAAATGTAGGCTTACTCTGATTAGAATTCATCACAAAACCTTCCAGAAGAGTCTCACAGTAGCTGGATCATGTGAATGAGAATATATGTGGACTCTGCATCTGCAAACTGAAAAATATACGTTGTGTTAAAAAAAAAACAAAAACAAAAACCAACAAAACCCAAGCATTTCCCCTTTAATGTAACAAAGGTAGCCAAGTTTCAGCTAATATTTGCATTTTCTAAGATAAAATAAATATATACATATTTGCAATATATAGCGAATGGAAACTTCTTGTATTTCAGCTACCCCTAAATGAACAACTGAAAATCCTATAAAACTTAATGGTTACCTTCAAAACCTGTGTAGTTTGAGCCTGGTAAAGTACATAACTTTCTTCTCCTTTAGAATGAAGTCACCCTGCTGAGAAATGAAGTGGCACAGCTGAAACAGCTTCTTCTGGCTCATAAAGATTGCCCTGTAACTGCCATGCAGAAGAAATCTGGCTATCATAGTGAGTAATGTTCCATTACCTATAGCCTGAGGCTGCATCAATGAAATACTGCCAAAGTGAACTGAATGAGCATTAAAATTGAGAAGTGCAGTTCTAGTATTATATATATTACATTAAAGATCTTTTTTTTTATAATCTTGAAGTTATTGAAAGACAGGAATTAATATGTGATTTTTAAAATATATTTTTAAGTCAAAATTGAATTGTTGCATAACATTGAAAGGTTTATGTTGGTTTAATGAATGCATATGATAATTAGCATTTAAGGACTCTCGGTTACTACACCTGCTTTGGAAAATATAATTAAAGTATTAAGAGCACATGATAAATCATTTTTTATACTTTATCGTAGCCTAATACAGTGAAAGGTCCTTATGGGTGTTTTTCCTTCATTGTAATGAGGTTTCAGTAGAGGTACTATAACAGCTGTCCTCATTTACCATAACATCCCGGATCAGTCGAGCCATTAAAATAATCAGATGCAGGTTCATGGCTCCTACTGTACAATGTCTTCTAGATTGTTTTGATATCCACATTAAGTGACTGCTTTTCTATAGGTAGGGTGTTTTTAAAAGCAGTTCTAGTATTGAGGGGAATACTGACACTGTCAATACCAATATTTTCTAATCTATATTTTTGTTTTAAGTTGTTCTATTGACTTTTCATCCTTCCAGCATTTTAAAGGTTAATTATGCTTTCCTGACTTGTAGCTTCCTTTTTGGCTGTGATACACAGTGCCAGAACCAGCTGCTGCTGCTGTAAAATAAATGGCCAATTTTGTCCATTGTACACAAATTTGTTACAAATAACTGAGCTGGGAATGCATTAGGCAACATTCATAATATATAACCCACAGCTTTCGTTTTTATGATTTAGTGATATTTCAGGATATTTGTAAATGTGAAGATTGTTTCTGCCATATGTAGGCACTTCATTTTAATTTGCCAGTGTCAGTAATTCAGGAGAATAAAGGAACATTTTGTACTGCATGCAAACAGATCCTCAGGTGCTTGCGATAAAACTTAATAGCCACCATCTTTACTTGTAGTCATTGTAAGCAATTTCATCAGAACGGGCAATATTTTTTAATTTAAAAGATTCAGGAGATTTAGCAATTCTGTATTGCGATATATATTTAGAATACTGATTTTGTCAGTTTTGAGCTTATAAATCTTGGTCCTTTGATCTCCAGTCATTTTGACAAGACAGAAAATAGCATCCTGGAGTAAATTGGAACGGTATAGAAATACGTTTGGGATTTATATTAACAATGATTGCTGCAGGGATGAGGCCATTATGGCTCCCATCTGACAGAACAACATAATTTCATACAGAAGCTACTAGGAGATAGCATTATGCATGCAAGGTTTTTAAGGAAAAAAAAAGGAAAAAACCACACGAAAAACCGTAGGTTTCTTGAATTTTGATGTTTTGAGGACTCACGTTCATGAATTGGAATGTAAAACATTTCATCATAAGTCATAAACTGTCAAAGTGATTCCATGCCAAAGATTTCTTTGTTGAAGGACTAGTGAATGGCCTGTCTGGTAATGTTTGTTTTCAGCCCTCAGTAAAGGACTATAATGCTTCTGATTTAGTAAAAAATACAAAATTAATCAGACCTAAAATACTAATCAGTGGAAAAAGCCTGCATTTTAGAAAGAATAGTATTACACAAGGAAATTGCAAGCATAGCTCAGTTTCTTTAAAAGTCTGTTGAAAGTTAAAGCTTAATGTGAATGATAGTTGTAATACCCTCCCTCTGAAAGGATTTTGTCACATTATCTCTGCATGAATATTGTTAGGAAAGCATATTTGTTAAGTGACATACCCACAGTACAGTTTATGAGAGAAAAAACTGGTTTCAGTCAATATGTTCAGGAAAATTATGCTCCTATAAAGTATATTTAAATAAACATACTACATTCATCAAATAATCAAAGTTGAATTGCTTCAAAAATGTAGAGAGTGATTTAAAAGTCTTGTCTCTGTGGAAGGAATTCAGCTTAAAGAGCTCCTGCAGTGCTGAATATTGTGCACTGCACAGACCACATTATAACAGCCGAGTCCACAATTTGACGGCCTTTCATGTATTATGCTCTTAAATAGGAACAAATAATCTATCACTTGGCCTTTACTTTTACATATCTTTTAAAGATCTTTTGTATTTCCCAGACACATTTTTTTCTCAGGCCAGGTGAAAAGCACGACAGTGCCTTTCTTCTAAAACTGTTTTCGGGATCACATTTTCCTTATTCTCAAGTCTTGTGCCTGCTTCATAAGAGGATGTCATCAGGACAGAGAAACCAGAAGAATGGATATTGTACTTTTTGAGTCAGCCTCAAAAAAACTCAGCCAGCTTAAACTTCTTTATTTTCCAGAGAAGGATGCTGTTGGTTCTGAATGCATCTTCACCTGTTGAGGGGAAAGTGAAATCTAGATGCTGTTCATTTATTTGTCATGTTATCTTCTGTACTAGATAATTTCTAGAAGTCTTCTATGATACTCCCTGTATTTTGTCAGGATTTTTCTGGGCTTGTAGTAGGACAGAGGTGAAAACTGGTGAAAAGAAAATGTGTTGTGGTATTCAGAGGTTGTTTTTTTTAAAGGGGGAAAGACTTTTTTAGGTATTTTTTCATATTTTTGACAAGGACATCGTAATATTCAAGAACATTTGTTCAAAACAGAATATAAAAGAAGATAAATAGAGGCTGCAGTGTTAGGGGCATTAGATGGGAGAGGGTTTGGTTGTGTTCTTTCTGTAGCTTCTTTTCAAAAGGAAGATAGAAGGTGACTAAACAGTTTCAGACCTTGAATGATTTGAACCTCTCAAACCACTGTGTTCCTGCAGCCTGTTCTGGACAGGCAGTGGTTCTCCAGCAGTTCTGAAGAGGAGGAGTAGGTCTTCCAGCAGCGAGACTGTATTTGATACGTGTCATCCCACTTGCTGCCATTTCATTCTGTCTGAGGAAAAAATATGCTACTCTCATCATTAGTAATGGAGTATTTTTCAGGAAGTGGCACTGGAGTTTCTGTTTTGAACAAAGTTGGCATGTGTTCCTTCTTGCTTGTTTTTACATGAGATCTTGTAGGTCTTGATAGAGGTATGGTAAAGATGAATTTGTTTCATCATTCATTTTGATGAATCCTGTTGAATACTTCTAACGGAATTGACTTGTTCGTATTCTTCTGGTTCTTGAAAGGACAAGCTCTCCTAAGGGTCACAAATGCCTTTTGGAAATACCTTAATTTTCTTGCACTTGCTGTATACAGTTATTATGAAACCTTTGGATATGCAGTACTTGTCAGCAGTTCAGTGTCATCAGTATCTCTCTCCTTTAACGTTTGAAAGATCTGTTTTTAAAATAGTGCAGGATCTGTAAAACAGTTGGCCTTGTAGATAAGAGCATTCTAACTTCAAGTTATTATGTCCATGCTCTTTTACTAGCGTTGTAGGAAAGATTGCCACCTTGCTCCTGTAGGCAGTATTTTTAGAAAAAAATATAGCAGTTTCCTTGTTTACCCATCCTTTTTGATTTTTGACTTTACGTTCTTTTCTAGAAGCAGTCAGTAATAGAACAAGTGTTCTCAAGCTTTGAAGAGGAGTTTGTTCTTATTACATGTAGGGCTGCTCAAACATCTTTATATTGGAGTCTTGACTTGCTAAGTTAGTAAATTTTCTTACCCAGAGCTAGCATGTCATACAAACCTCAGTAAAACATAATTCATTTCATTATTGGTTTTTGACACTTAATGTTCTTTTTAGTTGCTGCCGTTAGCCTGCTGCTGTTAGCCTCATTTCTGTGGAAATGAGGATGTGATACCACAACATTGCTTGTCTCCTCATGTTAGTGTCATCCTTCCCCATCGTTTCTCTGAGACACTTCTGAACTTGTAGGCCAATCTCAAGCAAATCTGAAAGGGATTGCAAAGACAAAACTAGAGAAGATCAAGTTCCATTGCTTTGTCCCAAGCAGTAGTTCACGCCTGCTTCTGGCTATGTTTGTACCATGATAGTCAGTAGTAGTTTAAAAGGGACTTCCAGTATTCCACATTGGTACTGGTTTTGGTCAGTTTATAAAACTGGTGTGAAAAATCCTTGCAACCATTAAGTAGCACAAAGTCATACAAAAAAGTTATAATGAAATGCAGCATTAGTATTTCTGTTTTTGAGTGAAAAATAGTAGGATAATTTTCTGTTCTTGGTTTTCTAGATTTGATAGTTTTGATAGATTTAGTTTGGCTGTTTAGTTAACGCATTGGCTAAGTTCTGCAGCTGTGGAAAAAAGAATGATTTTAGCATGACTTCCATGCAAGAAGGACATTTTAAGTCATGATCATTTTGGAAATTCTAGTTTTGCCAAGTGGTATTTTTTTTTAACCTGCTTACCCTCTGTCATGGGACAAAATGATCAGTTCTGTAGCTAATTCACTTTGGTTTTATGGAGAACACCTGAAATACTCCAAAAATATTTTTAAAACCAGTTTTAAGAATTTTAAAACCTGTTGAGAGGCATCTGTAAAGTTATGGAATGGGGGCTGAAAACTTGTGTAAGTATTGTCCAGTAAATATAGCGACGTAAGTAATATTTTTTCAGATGTCTTTCTCATGATCACAAATATTTATTACTGAATGTAGAATTATTCTTGTTTCATTACTAAGCAGACACTATAAATAGCATTTTTTAATCTGAATAATGCTTACTGATGTGAACATGCATCATTAGAATTAGGCATAGTACCCAATGGTGGATTTACTAGGCAGGAAATTTTAATCATAGCCTTGAGGACGCGAAAATGTTCTGGTTCCTGAATAATCCATACTGCAGTCCAGTTTTTCTGCTTACAAAGCAGCATTTTCTTTTTAAAAAAATGGAAGTAAGCTTGTTTTGCAATTTGTTCTGCATTACAGCATGAATTTTAGTTGTTAGGGGGTGGTTGCTGTTACTGGGATGAGGCGATGTGCGTTCTAGGGACAGAATAAACGCGCTGTTCTTGTTCAGCGGCAGATAAAGACGACAGCTCTGAAGACATCTCGGTCCCCAGCAGCCCACACACAGAAGCCATCCAGCACAGCTCCGTCAGCACTTCCAACGGCGTCAGCTCCACCTCCAAGGCCGAGGCTGTGGCCACCTCGGTGCTCACGCAGATGGCGGACCAGAGCACGGAGCCCGTGCTGTCCCAGATCGTCCTGGCGCCTCCCTCCCAGGCACAGCCGTCGGGGAGTTGATTAAAAACTTGCGTTGCATCAGTTCCTTAGATACGCATCCGTGACTTTAAAGGGAAACCAACAACAGACCGGTCTCCATCTAGGAGAAATTGTAGCTTAAAATTATTAATTTTTAAAAATCCAACTTAAATTTGGCTTTAACGATTGGCAGGTGGAGATAAGACAGAACGCCAGTTCTAGTCTCTTTGCAAAAGACTTTTTTTTTTAAGCATTAGTTTTACTAGTTATTTTTTGTGCTTAATGTGTAAAGTGTGTGTACAGTACGATGTGGTTTATTTCATTTTTAATTTGGTATTATTTTAACAAACATTGGGGTGAATTACTGAAAGTCATCCCCAAGACTGTGATAGGAATATTATGTGACATTTTTATACCAAAGTTCTGCATAGTCCCTATTGACTTTGTAAAGTTAGCAAGGTCATAAAGCACTAGGCAAGAGAAAGACAGTAACAGTAAATTTGCTTTTAGTCTTTTTGCCTTTTTGTTGTTTTGCACATTATGAGAGGAAGAACATTGGAAGAAAAACATTTGGGTTTTTTATGTATAGCATTTTGGTTGGCTTTTAACTGTTGGGGTTTTTAATTTGTTTAATAGGGCCAGTACAGTATATGAGATACAGTACTTATGCACATACCAATCCTAAATGAGGATCATTACTAAATAGATTTGATTTTTTTTTAATTGATGTCAGGTGGGTTTTTTCCCACTCCAACACTCGATTCTGGTGGGAGGAGAGCTTTAATTCTCCAGTCAGAATAGATATCTATAACCACCCCTTGTCGCTAGGCTGAAACCAGTAAGCATATTGTAAAATACAGGGTTATCAAATATGGAATACTTGTTATTCCTAAGTAGGTATTTTGTGGATTTTTGAGTCGCAGACTAAGGAGTTTACTCATGGTTTTGGATGCCAGAAAAGCCTAAAATCCTTCTTCAGACACTCGACTTTTTTTTGTCATTGTCTCGTATTTGCAAGCTAACTTGTACTTAATTCTTGTGTAAGCACTGTCATCTTTTAGTAGCAAAAATTTTGATACCTTTCTTGTGGAAACAAAAAAATCAGTATCTACCGTATCTTGGAAACAATGTAATTATAATGTGGTGTGTGTGGTGTGTGTGTGAGAATGGTTCAGTAGTTAATGCCAGCAGTCTTTTGCTTGAATGTTTAAAGATGCCTTCAATGTGATGCTGGCTGATAGGTGATTGCAGTTTTAAAATGTTATTTACTGTGCGAACTTGGATAACTAACATTCCATGATGTAGTTTGTTTCTGATGAGATGATTGTAGGTACACTTTTTCTCATTATCCAATCATCTGTAGGATATTGAGTTTTTTAAATGTGCCATTATCTATTTTGATTCTGTACTCATGTTCAAAATACAGTACAATATTTTACAATAGATTAAGTTGTTTTAAAAAAAGTAGATGTGTGCTTTCAGGTCGGAAAACTTTGTATAATAGCAAAAACAGATGCATAGTAGCAACTGGCAGTAAAGCAGGATTCCATTATGTATATAACAAAGATTTAATGCATTTATAATGGGTTGTGTATTCATTTGCTCTTCCTTCTCCACACTATACCATGCGTTTTCAAGTGTCAGTGCCATCAAATTTCTATTTGGTTCAGTTTTAAATCTAAAAATGTAATTGATCCACAGGAAAATATAATTTCTGCAATATATATACAACCATACTGTAATGAAAACTGGACAAAGAAGTATCTAAGTCATATATGTATCATTGCAGGGCTTTAAGCATGAAAATATTAGGGATTCTAAATATTTTGTATTTTAAAACTAAGAAAGTTGTGTTGATAACCTCATGTGTTTAAAAGTCTTACTTTCCCAATTTCAAGATAAAAAGCTGTAACAGTTACTGAACGTTTCCAGGATGGTTAAAATACAATGGACCTCTTGCGAGAAAGAAATGAATTGCAAAGGCACAAAATGGGAATTCTGCAAGAAAGCTCTACAGTCACTTTTCATTGTAGTTTTGGTGGACTAGATGCGGTCTCATTGATTATACTATAATTTACTCTCCTAAACACAAAGGCTTTTAAATCATATAAGTGGAGTTTTTTTATAACAAAATTGTTGCGCTTGTAAAATAAGTCTACATAAGTGTATAGGAGATGTGTAAACAGTTAATGAATTTAACAGTGGGGCTGGAAAAAGAACCATTAAAATCTGTGTTCAGCAAATAGAGAAAAGGTATTAGCCGTACTATCATGGATTCCGTTTTGAGATGTTGTCACACTACTTCTGTACTTAGCATTTGGGGTCTTTACATTTGACATGTTTCACAAACTGTACTGTTTTCTTTTATGTGCAGTTTGCATGAGTAAATCATCAAAGAGAATAAAATCTATCTTTAAGTTATGTTCCTATTTTAATGAAATTATAATTGTTCTAAAAGGCAGCACTGTCTTCAGACTTATTTCTTCATCTTTGCAATTATCAGCGTTTTTCTGGAAGTCATTACTGTAATGTCAAAGTAATGTTATGAATACAAGTGCACGTATGTTTCTTGAGAAAATAAGGCAAATACCGTTGCTCTGCAGCTGAGCTCCAGCAGCTTCTCAGGAACAAGCATTGTATCATTAGTTCCAGGAGCCCAAGGTAATCCACAGATAAATGAGTTCATAATCATAGCTTGGTGATCCCAGATGTTGCTCAGCCATTCCTAGTTGCCCTGAGTTCCACAGCAAAAGCGCTGTGTGTGATCAGAATTTCCACCTAACTTCCAGTTATTTTAATCTTATTTCAATATACATGAAGCCAGAAATAACAGCTGTAATCAAATGAATGGCTCACAGTTGTGTTGTCAAAGGTTCAGAAAAAATCATGCCCTCAAGTCTGATGTTTAGAATAGTAAAAATGGTTTATTTGTGGATGTTAGAGACATGGGTGGAATGGCACATCCTGCTATCATTTGAAAAGCTCTGCCAGAACCCCAGTATGGAGGCTTTGGAGGAAACAAAAGGGTAAAGTTGCTGTGTGTCTGCATTTGTTCTGTGTCTGGACCAAATGAAGTGAAGCTGCACACAACTTTTAACCCAATATGAGAAAAATGTGTTAAGCCTCCCTTGCTTCATTACTTTCTTTTTCTGACTGTGAATTGTGCTTGCAACTCCAAGGGAACAATAGGCTGTATAACACGAGTACTCGGGGCAAGGGGTGTGAGGGGTGGAGAACCAGCCCACTTCTTAATATCTGTGCTGCAAAAAGGCTCAGGTTTCTATCTTAAATTCCATCATAGTAAGGGGTTTTTTCTGTTTACAGTAGTAAGAGAGGGTGGGCAAAGGAAGGTATTACACCAAGAGAAGGAGCTGACAGAAGTGTGAGATGAGCAGTGATTTCAGCTACCTGAATTACAGGAGTAATTTGCTTAGAGACAGACACAAACATTTTAATTGGTCATCATAAATGATAATGAGGAGAAAGCATAGTGAAATTAAGTGCATCCTAATAAAGTAAGGTATGTTAAATTGCACTGAAGGAAACTTGAGCAATGCTTCTTGACATGATTAATATACTCATGACAATGTGTCTAATGAAGGCTGTTTGCATTTATATGCTGCCTGTTGCTTTCCTCAGTAGAGACATAATTGGAACTGTGCTCATTTACACTGCAGAATAGTCAGTGTAAAATTAGCTCGCAGTAGTCTTTCCATTTGTTTTTAACCATTGTCTCAAAAGTAACAAAGGTATGATTTATTTAACCCATGTTATGTTACACTGTGTAGGGTTGGTTTGGACAATTTTATAATGAAATTTTCAAAGTTTCATGTTCTTCAATGGTAATTTTAGGGTTTAATGTGACCTTTTTATTTTTTTTTTCCTTCATTCCATTATGGAATGTGGGATCATGACCTTTCTTTTTCCTTACTTTCTTCCTCTTCAAAATATTATTCTTTGTGTGATGAGCCCCAGAAAGTGCTTATGTGTATTCAGTGTGGAATTCTTTTTTCGTATTGCTTCCTCCTTGGTTGTGTTAACCCTCTATAGCAAACTTCCATTTCTAGAAATTAGAAGTCAGAAAAGGAATTTCTGCACACTCTCTACCTTGTCTCCAGCTAAAATAGATATGAGAAGCTTATGTTATCTTGATATTTACATCTCCCTAAACTGAGATACATTATAAAATATATATTTAGGTATGGAAGGACTTCTGAGTATTTCATTCAGAAGATTTCTTCAAAGAAGATTTCATTACAGATTCTCTGCACAACTAATGAGCACAGGTTGTATGCTGATGGCTTCATAACTCTGCTAAGTGCAACCCTCTTCAAAAAAGTTTTTAATTTCCTAGATGTGGGGCGAGTTATCATCTAATCACATGGCAGTCAGTAGAACAAGAAGACGCATCAACTTGATCCAGTTTCTGTAATTACTGTAATTTAACCCTTGCTGAAAGTCTTTATTCCTCTTCTATTACCATTTTCAATAATTATGTGTATTGTTACAAGCACTTTATCCTATTCATTTTTGGGGGGAGAGGAGGCTCTTAGGTTTTTAGATAAACTACCTGTAACAATTTAATCGGGGTGAATTGTTAATCAGAAAAGTGTTGTAAAATCATTATGCAAGGACTAGTATTATTTTTAGGCTGTAGGTAAAGAGACAGTATTAAGCTGCATGGACTCTCTAGAAATGATAACAGGCATAGAAGGTGCAGAACAGCTTGAAGCAAAAAAAAAGGGAGTCCATGCTTCTAGGAACTCTTTTTTTGTTTTGATACCAATAACAGAAACAGAGCAGGGCAGAGTGGGCAGTATTTGTAACCACCTTGGGCAGCAGGGCCTGGTGATACTCAGTTTGCAATTAGGGAGCTTAAAAGAGAGTACTCTGGCTTAGGGAGGACTGTCAGTGCCAGGCTGAGGCTTCAGGAATGAGGGCAGTGCCAGGGAGAACTTTCAGAGAAACAGGATTGCAGCCATGTTTTCCTTGCCTCACTCTTGCCTGTGGCTGTCTCAATACATCAAAGTACAAACATGCGCTGTTACGAGTCCATTTCACACCATCTGTGCCCAGGTGGATGGAATGTGCTGAAAGCTGGTCTGATGGCTGTGTTTAGCTATCTGAAAGACAAAAATTAAGGTCTGGTTTTTTCCTACTGCCTAAAGGGTTCCTGCTCTCAGTTTGCTGCAAGTTAGTACTAGCATGGTCTCTGAATAGTATTTCCCTCCCTTTAGCTGAATCGCTTATCCTAGACCATGATGAGAGGCAAAAATACTGCCTTTGAGAAATAACTGGGCTGCTGAATTTTATTAACTGAATGATTTCAAAAAGCCTACTAATTTGCCTATGTTTAAAAAGAAAATGGGAAAATATATCTGTCCTACATCTGGGATTCTAATCAGGAGAAAAAGGAGATGAGCAAGGAGAGAACGAGCCCTCTGCCTTAGCAGCAAAGAAAATAAAGTGCCCTGAATAAATTGAGAAAATGAAACTGAGGGGGAAAATGTCTGCGCCAAGAAGGTGCTGCATTTCACTGCTCAATTATAGCAGCCCTTTCCTCTGACACAGAGATGCATTCTGTGAAGATCTGTTTCTGCCAAATGTTTACAGTGATGTTGGAAATGTTTTGATCTCACTTGAGGTAAGTAGTATAAACATCCTGTTATTCATAATGCTATGTAGAGAAAGATACTCTTAAAGGTGATATAATATATAGTACAGTCATTCTGGCTGCCTGTAAAATGCCAAGAGACTTTATAGTCAGACTAGTTATGATTTGAAAACAAGCAAAAGGCCAATATTTCAGTTTTCTTTCTTTCTGTCCTTTCTTTCAGCAGAATTGCTGTAGAGGGCTAATGATTTTTGCTAAAAAAATATATAATCCTTGTAAATACCAAAGAGATGCTGTATATTTCACTGGATGACATTTTGAGCACTTGCTCATTTTGTTGACTGTTTAATGACTCTTAAGCTATTCAGTTTACAGTTTATGACTTGAATACGTGTGAATATGCCAAATATTTCTTTATCCAGTATCTGACTATTTATTCAAACTTTTCAGAATCCTGATTCTACTAGGACTTTTTTCTTCTCTAAATTATGCAGCACTCTCTTGAATGCTGTGTGAAAAGGTTGCTGGCTATAGAGCCTTGAGCTCTGTTCCCAGTCACCATACAACCGGAATGCTCTTTCTGAGTTGACAGCAGGGTTGTATTTGTCACAGCATTGGCTTCTTGGGATGGAAACACATTGTACTGACTTGGATGCGTCCTTATATTGTAAGTACCAGTTTGTTATATAAATTCTGTACTTTACCTTGTCACAAAAGTGTGGCACAGTTCTTTTGTTTCAAGAAAGAAACTCACAATCTTTACCTGCACTGTAATTTCATGTCTACTTTAGGTTTTGTTGTTGTTTTCACATATTGGATAAGGCTGCACACCCCTCCTTCATGGAGCTGCACTTTATAATGTGCCAAGCACTCAGACATGTTCTGGAGGGTGCATAAATCCCACAGGTCTCATCTATTGAAGAAAATGTCACCCCTTTGTTGGTGTTAGATTGTTACAAACTTTCACAGATTGAAAACTTCCAGTTTGACATGTCTACTGATTTATTCTAGTCCAGTTTATGTTGCTGGAGAATAGTACTAAGCTAAAATTAACTAAGAAAAAGTGCAGGTATATAATAACTAAAACTATATAACGCTGTTTGAAGTGTTGCAGCGCAAAATTTCTTAAAATATTTGACTTAAAGCAGCTTTTCCACATTACCAACTTCAAAGAAGCTAGTGCCTGTTTTATGAAGAGGTGAGGATTAATTTTATCTTAGTGAAGTAAGGTTCCTTCTATAATGAGCCTTTTCCAAGCAAGTATGAGAGCAGGATCTGATTCAGCCACTGCTAATGACCATCAATGCTTCTGTCAGTAAGCATCATTTAGTCAAAATTTGAGCAGTGTACAGACTTGCTGTGCATCATCATGTACAGTCTCCTTACTCCTGCTGCAGAGCAAGGGAAACACTCCTGCTTGGTTTAATCTGACACAGAGGTTAAAAGATGCCAGAAAACATCGTGTTAAACAATGCCACCTGCATGTCACCCCAGGCTGTACCCAGCAGAGCTTCACTGCAGATCTGGGTATGGTACATTGTACTCTGCTGAGATTAAAAATGTAAATCATCACAGCTTGTACAAGCTGAAACTAAAATGAAACACAGAAAAACATAATACTAATCAGTGAATCTTACTAAATTATTATTTCATAATAAGAAAATTGTAACAGCTTTCTTCCTGAATGGAGACTTCTTTTTATACTGCAATCTGTTTTAAGGGTTTATCCAAAAATAACACAGGAAATACTGTATATAGTTACTGGAGCAAGGCATTTCTGGCAGATTTCCATGGCGTGCTCGAAGTCTATGACCTGGCCTCCATTTGTCTTTCATTTAAAGTGTGGAAGAGATTTTTGGTAAGTGCTGACAACAGCTCAAACCCCTACCTACTGAGCACAGGGTTGAAGAGTCACCAGCCATGGTTAAATAAATGGGATTTATCAATCTGCAAATGAAATATCTTCTGTTAGTGACAGTACAAAACAATGGATAATAAATTATTAACCAAATGAGGTAATTCTTTTTTTTACTGTTTCCTGGTGTGTGTGACAAATAATCCCAAACCTGTGAGTTTCTAATTTCTCAGGAACAAAACGCCATCTAGTGGTAACTACTGGATATTTTGAGCAAATACCTTTTTTTTATAGTGATATCAGGATTTCATAATTTTTCCTGGTATTCTACACTTTACAGCACATTAAGGTTTTGAGAGAAGAAGATGAAGAGTTTGAGGGAAGGTGCAGTCCCTGCAAGCTGGGCCAGCAGTGGCAGGGACACCATACTGCCCAGCTCCTTGGGAGCTCTTTTCTGCCTCTGCAGCTAGCCTAAGGCAGGTCAGGGAGGTTTCCCTTGCCAAGGGTTGCATAAAATGTCATACCGAGTTAGTAGGCCACACCTTACTAAAACACACTTGATACTAAAATACAATTTGGCCATCACTGTATGAAAAGAGCTGATAGCCACCTCTGCTTCACTGGCTGCTGATCTGTCTCTCCTGGTAGGAAGCTTTTCCCTCTGAGCTGTCATTCTCCAAGGAGGTTAGGGGAAGCCATCCCTTCTGCTCTTCTAATGAACTACTAGGGAATGATATCAGCTTCTCCATTACATAGTTTGCCTCCTTGAGTCCTCAGAGTCGAATATAAACTCTAAAAAAGTTTAACAAAACTAAAATTTGGCTTCCAGAATAGGCTCCTGAAAAAGTAACTGCCATAAACTGGCTTTTAGAGTTGAATAACAAACTTCATTTGTACAACAAGATTAAATAATAAAACTTTATGATTCTATTTAAATATATAAATGGAAATGGGGCATAAGAGCCTGCACGTGATATGAGCCCACTGATGGAGATAGCCTGGCTTTATACATGGAGCTGACTGAAGAGAACTCTGCAGCATTTCATCTTTCTGTGGGTTTGCACTTCATTGTGATAAGGGGTTGTGTTGTTTATGGATCTGCTTTCTCCGTGCATTGTTTGAATTCCTGCATCTGCTGGTCCATGTTGCCCTATTTCATTGCACGATGCTGGCAGCAGCAGTTGCCAGGGCTGTAATCAGACTGAGGATCTCTGAGATGCGTTCTGCAGGCTGGTGCAGAAATCTAATCAGTCCCACTGACAGCACTGTAGAAGTCTCTGAAGATGGCATGACACCGCTTTGGTGGGCTGGGAAGGAGTTTGTGGATGGATAAAGAAATCCTTAACCTTGACTCTTGTTTTATATGGTATTTGAAGTAACCTGCCGCAGACTAAAGCGTCCGATTAACAAGGGCACTCACAGCACATGTCATTAAAAGGGTCATCTGGGAGTTTGGGCTGCTCTGTGGTCACTGCTGTTGCTGTGATGCAGCACTCATGCACTCATCTGTCCCTCTAGAGTGCTGCTGGTTATTTTCCTAGACACTGGCATTGGCCAACAGCCAGTGCAGCTGCAGAAAAAGAGGAGGGAGCAGAAACAGGACTGGAGCAGCTCTGGTTTAGTGGGAATAAATTGTGATGGAAGCACGTTTAGGTAGGCAGAACAAGAAGAGTTTGGGGAGCATTGGCAAGAGCAGTCTGAAAAGTGCCAAGAAATCTGTCTTGTCTGTGCTGGCTAAAAATAAATGAGGAAAGCCCTAGATCTGGGACAATTTCTTAAAGCCAGAATAGTGGCTTTCTCTGAGAAACAACTGCAGCCTTGCAGCTGCAGCTGCCCTTCACTCTCAAGTTTTCAGAGCAGCAGGGTGCTTTAGGAAGTTATGATTCTCTACAATCAGAAGGAAGACATTCTGTTGTGCACACAGTAAAGAAATCTTAAGAGCAAGTAGCCCTGCGATTAAACCTTGAAACAAAAGATAAAGAATAGAGAAAACCACTGATCAGTAACAATCCATCTGAACTTTGCATCTGATTTTGAAGCTGTTTAGCTCTATACAAAAACAAGTGATACAGAATATAGTGCCTACACAATGTTTTTCATTCCTTCAAAGAACTGGGCAGAATGCAGACAATGTTACTTCCAGTTTTTTTGTTTTTATATGGCTAATGGTTATATGCTGTAAGGAGGAAATTATTTTAATGTTGTATGACATTATATTCTGAATTATTGCTTTTGATTTGAGCACTCAGACAATGAACTAATTGGGGGGTTTTGGCCCTTGTTATCCTAGAACAGCTTAAGACATGTTTGTCATGAAAATGCATCCACGTGGGAGCAGAAAGCAGAGCAGTTTTCCCGTGGGGGGCCCAAGAAACTGTTTTCTGACAAGAAGCAACTAAGTGGCAGCTGAAACGTTGCTGCAATGCCCGAAGAAATGGTGAGGGTCCCTCTGCTCCTGCAATATTGCACAGGGTTTGCCAAAGACCTTTGCTTGGTTGTGGCGTTTCAAAACGTATTTTCTTGACTTATTGGCCTTTAAGAAAAAAAGGGAGAAACAAACCCTCTTTAGAAAGTGCTTCCCTTATCAGTGACTCGGTGCAGATAAACTCTGAATTCTGAAGTTATTGTGTTTGCATTGAAAGCATTGGTATCATATCTCTGTGTTGAAAACCACTAGAAACAGTGTTGGAAGGACTAAACCAGGAAGTAGTTTCCTGTATATCTGCTTGACTGAGAATTGCATGATTTTACAATTGAACACATGAGGTTGAACTCCAGATCTGAGCTTGGTGTGGTGATGTGCAAGTCAGGTTGCAAGATCAGTTCTCTCTGATTTTGTTTAAAATAAAATTTCTGCTTGCACAGCTGAAAAGCTGCCAAGTCTTAGTAATAGTCTAATTTAGTTTTGATTTGCTAAGGGGCTTTTTACATGTCCTAGTACACAATAAGCAAAACATGCACCACCATGGGATGTAATTATTTTCTTTTTAAAGAAAGAGGAAATGCTTTTTTTCTCCCTTCCTTCTTTCCTTCTCTCCCAGAAAAAAAGGCAGTGACATCAGGTACAGAAAAAAGAAATTTCTCTCTCTGTGGGCCACATAGTAAAATGTATTTTGGCACTGTTAAAATGGCTCAGAAGGAATCAAGTAATTCTCTCCGTTCATAAGGAATCTCAATGTTATAAACTTACAGTTCACTAAAACTACTATGATACTGGCAGATAAATTAATGAATAGTGAAAAATCTCAAATTGTAATTAAATCCCACTATTACTTCCAGGACTGGTTTCTCTCCTCTCCAGGAATACTTGATTTGAACAGCTTGTTTAACAGGAAGAGCTATTGATCCCTTCAATAACACTTTAGAATCATTAAGAGGAAAAACTTTAATCTCCTTCAGCTCTTTGAAGTTGCTTTGGTTAATGTCATCTCTCTGCAATGCTGAAGAACTAATGATGTTCTTGAAAGATATTTCCAAGATTATTCTCTCTTGCCTTTTGTGCCCTGCTGCCATTACCTGGCTGCTCACAGAGCTAGCTGTGCAGTAAAGCAGGAAGGTACCAGTAGTGCATGTGCTTGCCTGCTCAGTGTAGAAGGTTTTATGTTCTCCTTCAGAAGTCTTCCTGGTGGAAGTAAACACACGTATCAGAGATTTTTTTAACTTCTGATTAGTCATACTGTGCTTCTGCTATCTCAACATTTTGAGGCTTGGACTTAGAAGAATCTTCAAGTCATTAAATTTAATTCTACAAAGGCCCTTGATAACATGATTGCATGTGTCTATACAGCAGAAAATTCTCACTGTTTCTATCTATTTTATTTATTTTAATTTATTTTTAAATTTATTTTTCTAAACTATTACATAAAATTCAACTTCAAATCTGGTACAGTTTGCCTTACCAGGGTCCACACGCCCTTGTTCATGTAAAGTGCATTACTGAGCCTTAAAATACCTTTAAATGTTTCATGTGATCTGAATCATGGACATTATCTCAAAGAACCCTAAATATTTTAGAAGGTGCAACTCTGTCTGAGAAGCAAGTTGCATGGGATAGCTAATACCTTCATTAAAAGCATTAATTTTGACTGGCTTCAGTAATGCGTACATGGCTTCTCTAGGAATGTAGAAGTTACTTTGAGGGACTGATACTAGAAAATCGAATAATTGCACCAAGAGTATGTTGATTCTATACAGCACTTCAGAATTGCTGAATTGTTATGAAAATATATTCATATATATATGAATAATTGTGAATATAATTGTTATCTTTAAAAATTCCCCGAATCCATCCAGGGGATCTAAAGTGGGTCCAGTAGTTCTAGAAGCCTCAACTTATTGCATGCAGAGCCACTGCCAGTTCTGTGGTAAAGCTTATGGCTTCAAGTAGGAGACCATCACCCAGGGTTAATGACATTTTGAAAGATGGGACTAGAAGTATCTTGCAGAGTTTCCTATTTTTTGATGGCTAGCTTGTTCTTAGTTCTTAGTGTTTATGGATGAAATTATAGTCATAACAGTTTATTCCTAAGACTTTTGCCAGTTTTGCCAGTGGCTTGCCTTCTGTTTTTTAATTTGCAATTACCATGGTTTTTTCCAAATATATACAAGCACTACTTCAGCTAATGCTTAATATGAATTTCTAAGCATGGTATAAAAACAAAATATTATGAAAGTTAAATAGAAGGTATAAGCTGCATTTTATAGCCAGCATAAACACACTTTGGTGTTTTATAGCCATCAGTATTATCTCCTTTGACACTTGAGGCTTGTCCCTGGGAGACAGAAAGCAGAAACTTCCTGGAATTTCTTTAATTAGCCAGTTCCTTTCACTTAATAAAACAAGAAATCAAAACCATATTGTGTTTCTTACATAGGACTCTTAGAAAATGTAACTTAGAGTACTTACATATTTATAGAGTATGTAGATCTTCTATCTGGGCAAAAGTGCAAGCAATTTTGAGATTTCCTAGTATTTTAATAATTTTGTTACTAGCTGATTTCACGTTAGAAGTCTGTGCTAATGGGATATGCCAGTAAGTCTTCACATGAGCAATAAGAAAGCTCATAAAAAGTCTGGTGTTAAAGTGCATTCAAAGCAGCTGCAAATGAAAAATAAGAAAGCCCTTTTGCAATTATACATAGTTTTGATACTCTTGGCTCTAAACATCACCAGGAACCTCCTTCAAGAGAAATGCTGTGCATATCAGCATCCAAGTTTAAGATCACATGATTTTGCCAAGATGCACAGGTAGCATCAACTGTATCCTATGTACAGCACCTGTTTATGATGTAATTCTCACCACACTTATGCACATCTTAGAAATCCAATTAAGCAGAGTCATGATGCAAAATTCCTCAACAATTCTCTTGCAAAGGACTTTGTTCAGGAAACATAGGCAAAAGGGAGCTTTTTTCCTTTCATGCAGTTCCATTCAAAAATGGCATAATGTCTCAACATCAGTCTAAACACAGCACATTCTTTAGATTTCAAGTAAATAGCATTAGTTTAGTTTTAAAATTAAGACTGTGCTTGTGTGTTCTTCCCATTAGATCTTACGGCATTCACTTCTACTGTAACCAGAAAAAAATCCAACTCTAAAGGTTGTCATTGTCACCTTTTTCTGTCAAACATTTTTCATTACCCAGAGAGCCCAAAGCAGGTGTGTTAAGCCCATTTTTCATTTCACTGATGTGCACCACCCACTGTGTACCAAACTGCTCTAACTTGTTGTGGGACATAGTGCAAGTCCTGTGGACCAGGATAGGATGTCAAATGTGAGTTTCTAATGTGGTAGTTAGGATTTTGTGATTTAAGACAGGAGCCGTGGCAGATGCTACACGTCTCACTTTCTTTAGCAATGATCAGAAAATTCAAGATGCAAGTTCCTCCTAGTAACTGTTATTTTGCTAGTCTGTACACTGCAGATTAAAAACAAACAAACAAACAAACAAAAAAAACTTGAAAATCTACAGACTAGCATAGGTCCTAATAAATCACTGATTATGCCTGATTTGCTAAGGTTGTTCATAGCTGCTGCAGGTGATGCAGGATTCTCTCTCCCTGTATGCCTGTACAGTGTTGGGTAATATTGGGCTTAAATGATTTTGCCATTAATAATGAACAACAGCAGCATCCAAAAGACAGGCTCAAATGGCAGTTCTGTCATCAAAGGGAGAAGGATTATCCAAACTGCTGGCAATGAGCAATGGCTGTTCTGGATTTGGTAATAGGCTTGATGTTATATTCAAATAGCTGTCATCTATATAAATACTAATTATAACTAGCAAGCTGGCTGGTCAGCCTTCAAACTTTTTATTGATGACTTTTAAATTAGCTAAAATAATTGAATTTATCTTACTGAAGAAGAGATAGAAGATAGAAATCTGCCTTGCTGTTTTCCAGGGAGTAAATGTTCCATTGAAAATACTGTGAACTCCAGATCTGCTTGGTAAGGCAGCCCTTGGCCACTTCCCTGCCTGCCCCACAAACTTCCAGCAATTACACATTAAAAGCTAAATTAAATTCTGGACATGACAAGGCTTCTACAAATGCTGTTTTCCTACTATCAAGGGGATCTGTAACTGGAAGACACTAACTGTGATGCTACCCCTATTCATCAGGTAACATCTCACCATGTCTTCACTTTTACTGCTTCTCATTAATACAGGACAGCTTTAATTTATGGTGGGTTGGGTTGGGTGTTTTTTTTTTTTCCTTCACACAACATATTTACTAGCTAGGAACCTGTTTTTACAGTTATGTATAAATCTTTAAAAATGTCAGTGATTAATTTTAAAATCTCATTTATCACTATATGATTAGTGAATTAGTTAAGGTTTGAAGAATAAATGTCAAGTAATTAGAAGCAATTTTGTACCAGACTCTCAGACAAGGTGATGGATCACAGAAAAGCCACTGGAAAATGGGCCACTGGTCCCATGGTGCTCAGCACCCAGAGCAAGACAGCAAAATGAGAGGAGCCAAAATAAATAAAAAAAAAACCTAAACAGTAGAAACCAAGCTCAAACTCCAGTGGTAGTATTTACATGAATAATGAAGCTGTAGTAACTGACTGCAGTTTCTAAACAACTTTGAGGTTTGAAAGATGAGGCAAGAAACCTCTGAAGGACGATGAGGCCAGAAAATAGCATGTTACACATGTATTTCTCTTCTGGAGCCTTTATCCTCCAAGTACATTTTGTAAATACACCCGCAGAGATTCCTACCAGGCGGCAAATACAATAGCACCTTTGCTACACAATGTTAAGGTAACAAGCCGGTTTTGCGAGGGAGGGCTTTTCAAGGGCAAAAGATCCAGGGGAACAAAACATCAAGCTCATCCTTGCTGCCATTCAAACCAAGGTCGTGCACGCCGGGGTTCTCTTTTGTTCTCTCCCCTGCGAGAAGGCAAACCTATGAGCTGGGATCTCACGGAAGGAGCAGCCCCTGCGGCCGAAGAGGGCCAGGTGGGACCTGTGCCGGCTGCTCCCGAGCATCCGCATTTCCTCCCTTGGTCCCTGTGCACGGTGGTGGGGGGTGGTGCTCGGGGAGCTCCAGCTCTTTTCTAATGAAATTCCCGGAGTTGTAGTTAAGTCATTGTTATCGCTTGTGCATAAGATGTGCTGGCTTGATAAGACATCACGTAATTTTAAGATAACGTTCTTATTAAAGAGAAATCTCCATGAGGATTTCAGGTCAATTCAAAAGCAGGATGTGGTGGCCGGGACCTTCGCCTGGTGAATTTCGGGCTGATGTTTTTTTCTGCTTTGCACCTTTGATTTGTTCCCGCTGTGCTGAGGCTGTCAGCCCTCGTAAAGCCAGAGCTGCCATGGGGAAGATGGCACAGATGTGTACGGGCACACTCCGTGCTGGCCCCGTCCCTTGCCAGCACCCGTGAGGGCTCTGGGCATGAGCCTGGTGGTGAAGTCCTTCCAAAAGCTGCTGCTGTTCCCTGAAGGCTGCTGGAGCCGGGGCCAAAACATCCTCCTAAACCAAGCAAAGAATCTAATCAGAAGTAACCACTGAGCTCTGTTTTGAAAACTCTAATCAGCTACTGTTCCAGGCGCAATAAAATACAGTAACTAACTGTTAAATGCCCAACACGCCTCCCTAGGTTTTAGCAATAACTGCACTAATAGCAAAGGCATTATTAGACAATTGAAATGACTAATCAAATCACTCAGGCTAATCTTAACTGTAGTATTGATACAGCCTATTTCAAAAAAATAGTTTTACACTCTGAGCAGGAAAGCATTTTTAATGTAAACATGCAGTTGAATAGTTTGCAAAAAAAGATTTGGGAGTAGTGGAAGAGTAAAAGCTGGGCATTTAATTGAAGGAAGTTGGAATGAAAGCTTGGGATTTAATTCCAGGAAATGTAAGGGGAAAAAAATCTGAAGATCCAACTTATTTCCAAAAAGCCAAGGAAAACACTCTGTGCACACAAAGGTCAAATCATGTAAGCAGAATTGCAAAGATTTTTTGCATTGCTTTTTTCCAAACCAGATTTCATCTATTTTTAACCTTCTTTTAACCCTGCAATTAAAATACTATTTCTTGGTAGTCCATCTGCTCAGTAATTGTTTGCACTTTATAAATGCAAAATGAAAATGTTTTGTAAAATCAGGTCCATCACGCTCGAATTTATTTGGGAAGGAATAAAAAGAATGAAACAATTGCTCTCGCTTTTTTTAAAAAAACTTTGCACACTAAATGAGGTATATAAACATAAAACCCTATGTTTTGAAATATATGACATACATAACAAATGCCATGTTTTGTCTTAATATTTAGATATATTGAGAACTCCCCATGGTGTTTTCCTTTGGATCTCTACAACAAAGATTAGGCAGAATGTTGAACATGAAAACCTGAGTGCAGCTGACTGCATAAACCACCTGTTTTTCAGACAGGCCTTCATGCTTTAGTTGCCTTGTGGAAGGAAAGGCGTTTTATTGATTTGGTGACCCTGAGCTGCATTCACAGAACTGAAACCATTAATTGCAGCCTACGTACAAACTTTTCTTCCTTCAGGCTCTTCTCTGCCAAAAGCCCTGTCTTGCAGGCAGGCTTCCCACTGCACGCCCACCACCACAGTGCCCCAGGATCAGGTGGGACAGGCTCTATGGCGCCCATGAAAACACTTGCAAAGCCCGCTTGCCCTGGCTGAGGTCTGCGAAGCCTCTGCTGAAGGAGGTGGGTTCGCACAGTTTAGCGGATTAAACTTGCGTGGAAAGTGCTGCGGCTGGATTTGAATTCTCAGCGCGCATACCTGAGAGGAGAGTGAAAGCTGCGGCAGGGGAAGCGCCGATCGCCGGGAGACACCGGGCTGGTCACCCTGCCTCTGCCGGGGGCTGCCCGGTGCTCGCCAGCCCCTGGGGTAAGTGTCTGCTTTCAGGTGGAAAATGCCAGCTGCACAAGCGAGTTACACCAGGAGCGGGATTGCCTTTTCGGTTTAGCCCTTTTAGCACTGAAATTTACAGTCCTGGACAGCGAAAAACGATGACAGCTAGGCTGGCTGAAATTTCTCGCACAAAATATTTTGAGGGGAGATCGGTGCATTTGCTCTCTTCATGCTTGCTGGCATATAAGTGGAAATTTTCACCTCGCTTTAAAGAGTCACGTTCTGCCGGACCAGGCAGGCGCAGCCTGGTCACGGCCGAGGAGGCACC
>VXBB01008389.1:2168118-2233290 GCA_013399915.1 Illadopsis cleaveri
GCGGGGCACACGGGGCGCAGCTGCCCGCAGTCAGTCCGAGAAAGGAGGCTTTGGGAGTGCTGCCCTGGCCGTGCTGCACAGCCTGGGACGGCGTGGTGGGAACTGGCTGGAGAAAACTCTAGTTTAAACTGTTGAATGTGTGGGTTCTGCTAAGTAACCTTATTAAATTAGGCTTGCTTGTGCTTAACATGCACAATTTTGCAGCGGGCAAACAAACAAAAAGGCTTCAAATTGTGTCTGATAGCATTAGGTAAATGCAGCAATGCAAAGGAAGACAGAAATTAGTGTAACTGAGGTCAGTCCGGAGTTAACAGGATAATCGGGATGCTCTTTATTGAAAGAAGCTCGTGCACCACAAGTGATTTCTAGTGAATAGAGGATGTGAAGTCTCTTCATTGTGCTCAGACTGTGGTTTTATTTCATATGTAAACAAATGGCTTGCTTTCATTCATCTCCTGATTCTTGGACTGGTACAATTTCTTAAAAGATTGAAAGCCCTTTTTTTGGGTTTTCTTAAAAATTGACACCTGCTATATTATTCTGCATATTGAGCCCCATCTAAGAAGAAGTTTAGCACATGTTGCAGGATAGCGCTCTGCAAATAAAATCTATGCTATATTGGATTTAGCTGTAGTGCTGCCTCCCATATTTATGTTTCCTCTTCGAGTTTTTCATGATGTAAAATGTTCATAGGTCACAGTAAATTACCTCTGTCATTATATGCCTGTTCTTGTCACTGAATTCACAGGATTTCAGGAGGTGCAGGTAGAGGGGCCCTGCAGGTTGTCCGGTGTAGAGTGAGCATCAAGCTCTTTAATTTAGAAGTGAAAGTGAGATCAGAGATCAAACGGCAGATTGCCTGTTTTAAAATAACTGTTTATGTTACATTGTATATTTTTTGGACTAGATTGTTAGAAAATATGTAGTTTGTTACACTGGCACTGGAGGTAAATATTGTTGTTTTCCATAATAGAAAAAAAAAAGGCTGAAATACACACTTTCTCCATCCTGAGCGTCATTATAAACTTTGTCTGCAAAAATTGAGAATATTTTAATTTTAACTTCTAAAGAAAGTGGCATTCCTATATCAGGTTCCTTTTCTTTTTAACTTATGTGATTCTTTTCCAATTTGCATATGTTTGATCGACTGCATGACACATTCTATTAATACAAATCTGCCTTACAAAGTAACTTGGTGGTTTTGTGTGTTGTCACATCTGTTGTTACAGTAAATGTCATTGATACATGTAAAAGATAATGAGTCAGGAGAAGATAGAGTGGGGTACTCTGCTGTGTCTGTCTAGTTTTTAAAACATTATCTTGCTGAGGGTAAAACCTCAGGATTGCATCCTTTTAAGAAAACAAATACTGACAACAAAACAATGCAACAAATACGGCTCATATGCATCAACAAATGAACGTGGTGCCTTTCACAAATGTAAAAGCTTTACAGTATGTCTGAAACTATGAATACAAGAGCGTGAGTTGTGTAAATGCAGAAATGTATGCGAGTGCAATATGTTTGCAGATGTGATTGTGATTAATTTATGGCTGACTAGCACAGCTTTCTGTGTTGCTGTGAGTCCCCTGAGCTGAGGTAGCTTGCCACACTTTGTCTCAGCACATAACAAAGACAGACTACAACATGCTTGCTTTGAGCTTCAGGAACAGTGTTCAGCCTTTATTTTAGATGTTGGCGGCTGGTGGATAGTTGCATTTTCAGTTATTACACTGGAGCTAACCCATAGTAAATCATTAAAAATATAACCCACAAAAGAGGGATTTTGTTTATTTCAACATAACCCCCTACCAAAACAATAACAGCAAATCTGAGGAAAG
This sequence comes from Illadopsis cleaveri, assembly GCA_013399915.1. Taxonomy (NCBI): domain Eukaryota; kingdom Metazoa; phylum Chordata; class Aves; order Passeriformes; family Timaliidae; genus Illadopsis; species Illadopsis cleaveri. Next base: position 2,169,958 of record VXBB01008389.1, read on the forward strand.
GCAAAATAAATGTCTGAATTAATGTGTCTGTTTTAAGGCATTAAGCAGCTGTAACTGTACTATTTTAAATTCACATCTATCTTATACTGGTAAAATTGTCCTGAGCAAACAGGTCTCAGGAGAGTGGTTTCTTTGGTTCTGCTCACTCACATAAATTCTAGGCTCAATATTGCATTTGTATTTTCCCTAGCCCATAATGATGTATCACACTGAACCAAATTTCACTATTCTCAGGCTGCTTCTAATAAGTTGTGCTCCAGAAGCATGTAAAATTTGAGATAAATTGCCATGTCAACTTTGGTGGGGGAGAAAATTGCCCAAGTTTGCTGGGTCTCTTTCAATCAGTGTGTACTTGTGTGAGCACAACAAGGGAGAGGAGAGGGTTGGGAAATGTCGTAATGTGCCTTCTACACACTCTTGGGAGTGTTTTATGGTTCTTTTGGTGCATAGTCCAAAGACTCTACTAGAAAGGGACAGGTCTCAAGACCAGGCTGACGTTGTTGCAGATCCTGGATTAGCAGGGACATGGGCTTTTCAGATGGTTGAAAGTCAGGTCCTGTTGGAGGTTGCCCTTTGCCATTGTCCTCAGAGCAGCCCCACATTGCCACAGGAGCACTGTCTGCAGTTTGCAGTTGGTTGTGAAAAAAGTTTCTAGTATTAACAATGTATTAACAGCATTTTTCTACAGAAAACCACATAAAGCTTAAGGGGTTCCTGACTTACACCTTTTCAATTATGGCTTATTGGCAAGAATGTAATGCAACAATAAAGTGCAAGGGAGGAAAACATTAAGACTCTTCATTTTATCAGTTTTAGTTATTTTGAAATTCTTTTCTTCATCTTGTCATTGTCTCTCACTCATGACCTTCCAAGATATCCTGTGCTGACAGCTGGCTCTGTGGAAGATCTATAGGGGCTGCCCATGTTCCCCTGGCGCAGTGGTACAGATGATGAGTCTGTTTGTGATGTGGGTTATGGGAAAGAGGAGTTCAGCTGCTCCACAGATGGGAGGAGGAAGAGCAGCCCCTCTTGGAATTAGGCAGCAGTGGGAGAGCCTGGAAGTTGTTAGCTGAAAACGTACCTCTGTTACCTCAATCATGCTGGCTACTTCAGGCAAACGTCATCCCAGCAGGGTTCATAGTTACTCAGAGTTAACACTCACAGGCACGTGCTGTGATTTTGGCCTGTTCAGGGCCAGAACTTGGGCTCCATGATCCTTTTGGGATCCAGCTCAGGATATTCAGGGACTGTGTGATAAAGTTACAGCAGCAGAAATAGCCTGTTGATAGGTGGTCACCCATATGTGCCATGCTTTTTCATGGTAGCAGCCAAAGTAGGGTTTCACCAGTACATTCAGTTTGTGTTCCAGTGGCCAAGCACTGGAATGCAAGTTTGATCTAACAGTGGAAAGCAGGTCCTGCACAAGGACTGCGTCAGCAAAAGACTGGAAGACAGTAACTTTCTCTGAGAAGCAGAAAAAAATTACTGTCTGATCCTTTTGCTTGTTGCAAGTAATAGATGCAATTGGTTTGATATCCATGTGAATTGCGTATTAAGAGCTGGTGGGGATTTTAAAAACATCTTAGTCCACACAAAGTGCCCATTTTCACATGCAGTGTGTGTAAATGTCTGGAACTTGAGCAGATGTCCAGATGTTCTAGTGCTGTTTTCCCTCCTGCAGCACAGTCGTGTTGCCTTACAGAAGGTTGTGATGATTACAGGTATAGCCTCCTTTTTCTCTCTGCTGCCTGATGCAGCAGCTGGAATGGTGTATAAGCTGGTGTCCTTCTCTGCCATCTCAGCACAAAGTCTGGTGGCTGCATGCCCAGCCTTTGGGAAGCTGGGCTGAAGCCACTTGTCGGGTTTAGCAGAGGTGGCTCAGGGGTACCCACCAGTCCTGCTGTGCTGAATCCCTGCGGGGTAGCAGCTTCCTAGTGACAGGAAGAGCAATCAGTCATGTTTCTATGGCTAGACTTCCTAAAGCCATCTGTTAATACCCTAAGATGTGAGATTGCACAGTGACAGGGCTAAGGTGCACGCTGTCGTTCCACTTGGATGACTCAACTATTGGAAAGATAACAAACAATGTAGAGGGAAAAGGAGGGGAAGTATTAAGTTATCCCACTGTTTGCTTGTGTCTTTGAAAAATGTTTTAAGAAAGTCAATATTGTACTTTGAAAGAAAAATAGTTTTGTTATGTTTAGTGCTTGCGAGTTGTCCTTGTCTTTTATGAATTCCCTTCCTGTTCATTTATTTGCTCATCAACTCTCTCGTGTGAACAAAGGACGACATTTCCAAACAGCCAGGAGAGATCTTCATGGACATATTTGTCATTAGTTATTCATGCTCTTGCCTTCTTGCTCAGAGCCTGCCAATGGATGAAAACTCATCCCTGAGTATTGGTGGTTAAGAAATGAGAAGCGAAGCAATTCTCTTTTAATCTTCAAAGTGCTTGCACTCTGATGAGTGGCTACAGATGAATGGGATTAGAGACAGAGCTGTAGTCAGCATGACAGATATGGTTTTATAAGGAGATGATGAACAAGGGCAGTTTTTAGAGAAATTTCTCATTTTAGAGAAATCTTTAGGGAAAATATCAGAATAAAAGAAACAGGCAATGCACTGCTACAGGCAGAAAGGACAGGGACAAAGAAGCCAATGATACCTCCATTTCAGGTATCCATGTGTTTCTGAAAGAGCACGTAAATAGTGATTTTCTCACTTAACAGAATTGCTTCCCCAGCTGTGAGCTCTGATGTCATACTATACAGAATTAATTTTCTATGACTATTTACTACTATGGGTATGAAATGAACATTTTGAAATAAGTTCTGCCATACTTGAAATACTAATTAACAAATTACCATTTCAAGTTCTATGCATCTGTGATTACTGTTCTCCATGCAGACTGTGCTTACTGACTCATGGCTGCTTCAAAAGGTAGGATATACTTATGTTGGTTCAGGCACATACTTTCTAATGTGTCAGTCTTAAAGAGAGAAATTTTTCTCTAAATAAATGTTTTCTTTTCCTGGGAAAGGGCATTACATTTTAGAGTGTTTGGTTAGCACAAGTATAGAAAAAGTAAGTGTTCCTCTAAAAAATGGCTCACCAGAGGTAATGCTGCAGATTCTCTGTAGGGTAGAAAATACTTAAAAATTAATCTGCTTATTTCTTGTCTTGTGTGCAGAGCCTTCTAAGAACAGGAAATAAACAGATCACCTACAATTCAAGTTCTCTGTATTTGTTTATGTGGCCCTGAGCTATGCTTAAAACTTGTGGCTACCTGTGATTGTAAAGTTACTGACAGACCCCTTAACTAAAGAGTCCAGTTGTACCAGAAAAGTGTTCACTGAGTATGTTCCTTAACTGAGGTAGGTAATGGAAGCTTGTTCATGGAATTGGGACATTTATAGTAGGGCATTTGACAATACAGGGGACATAAATGTGGAATGATAGGAACGGTACCTATCATGGATGCTTCTAGGGCAAAAAATAAAAATGTAAAGAACTTTGAAAACTGTTTGAAAAGCATAAGGTAAGCAACAAAGTGAATACTTATCCCATATGGCACTGCCTGTGCTAGGTCTTTTTCACCAGAAAAGCAGTGAATTCAAAGTGACCTTTTCACCTGGTTGCAACAAATGCTCTTGAAGTGGTTAGCCCTTGCTAAAAATACTTGAGCTTCTTTCAATACTGACTGATACCAAGCTAATTTTAGAGAACATTTAAGCAATTCAACATCTAGTCACAATGGGAACTACAAATAACCTAATTAGATGAAACAATTTAGGGATATTAGTACAGTGTTTAGGTTTGGGGGTTTTTTTAACATTTAAAAATGAAAGTGATTTGTTAAAAATTGAAACCACTTTAGAGAGAAACTTAGACCTTCCAGCTCCCATTCACGCATCTGGGAGGAAAAGTGTCCAAGTGCTGAGAGTTGTAAGAATATTTTCTCCTAGGTGCTGTGCTAACCTTTCATGATTTATAGAACCTAATGAAACAAATAAAGAGAGCAAGCTTGAAAAGGTTTTGCCAGCAATGCAGTCAAAAAAAAGACCTGTATAGGATCTATTAACAAGTAAATTTGTATAAATTGATCAAAATACTAGAGAAGTGATACTAACAGTATAGACAAGGATGAAAAAATTGAGTCATGGCTTCTCATCTTAGTGCTTAGAAGTGGACTTCACGTAGTGGCTAGTATAAAATTTTGTTTCCTTTCAGTTGTGAGTATTGTATAAGAATCTAAAGAAATCAGAAGTTTAAGGACTGTTGCTGAAACTGGAAAGGACATGTCTAGTTGTGTGCTCTGGTAATGAATTAAGGTGAGATTTTTGAATTTTCTCCAAGGAGAGTCTCTTATGCTATCATCAGCTCAGGCACATCATTGAACAATTGCATCCCTTTCCTCCTTGACACCTGCAGATCCACTAAGAATGGAGACAGTCTGTGTAACACAATCTCATCTGATGATGTTAAAGTGAATGTGAGGATCCAGAAAGCTTTCCTGATGTACACTTCACATTGACCAAGGGCTGAATTTTCCGGTGTAAATGTGGGGTTTCTTCTATTTGTTTTTGACTCAGCTGATGCTTTTTGCTTTGTCAGGTTTTGAGACTTTATTCTCTTACTAATTCTCTCTGAGAGGTCTTGACTGGTCTTTTTAGGTGTGCAAAAAGTTTTCCATTGACAGAAAGCACATCTCAGTGTCAGGAAAAGATTGTGTTTACTCACAGTGGCAGTACTATAATCATAATTTAAATGCTGCTCTAATCAGTAGACTCAAAGCACAAGCCTTTTGGAAGACTGTGCTATTTTTGTTGAATAAAGGCAGATTAATTAGGATCCCCCGCGGGTGCAGACATTGGTAGCTGCTCTGTGCAGTCTAAGCTGAATGAGCATTGTTGGACAATTCTGTTTTTTCTGAGCATGGGATGTAGCATCCACAGCTCAGGCTACTGAGCTGCTCCACCCTGTGGACAGAGATTGTACAGGTCTGCACAAATGTCCTCACAATGAAACAAAACAGACCTGAGACCTTGCCCAAGGGCACTTTTGTAGCAGAAGATGAGATGCTTCCTCCTCCTTCATAAAATCATCAACTGGCTTGGTTATTCTTTCAGTGCCATGGATTGTATCTGGCTTGTACCTCTTCACAAATGATGGCATAAAATTAAAAACCCTCTAGATGCTGCTTTTTTGAGTCTGTGTTGAAACAAGGAAAAGTGCCATTTCAGGTCTTCTAAAGCATTTAACAATATAGCTAGGACTTGGTAATTGCATGACATCTGGGCCTCAAGCACCCTCTCTGGCCATGCCCAGGAAGATGCTGGGAGGAGTTTCTGCAGTTCTCGACGCTGTTCTGAGAGTTTGGCTGTTTGTGCGGTGAATGACTGGTCATTGTCCTGATTCTAGTTAGGGGGAGGGAGGAAGGTTGGTCACACCCAGCTGGGAAGCCAATAGTACAACTGTATGTGCAGCAGTCTCTGTGAATGTGTAAGAACTGGTTGACATTTGACATTTACAGCACTCTGAATGAAAAAGGTCTATAAAATGAAAATGATATATATGAAGTGATTTCAAAGTTACTGGAAATTGTGCTCATAAAATGCTATTTATTCCTCTCTGAGTCTAATTTCCATGATATATTTTGATACATTCATCCCTGAATTTATTTTCATAATGTTATTAGCTGTTCTGTGATAAGCATCATGGAAGGCTGGTCATTCAGGGCTAGTTTGCTTTTGGTTAAAATTTTGTTAATGCTTACAGGATGTGATAAAGTGGTCTGTTTTTCATGTGACCGAATCTTAGTCCCTTGGGAGAGTGCATTAGGAAAACTGCATCCTCTGGTTGTGGACATTGAAGAAGATGCAGGTCTCTGTTCTGTAACGAAGCCCACTGTCAATCCAGCTTTGCTGCAGTGGCAGGATCTGGCTCTGCTGAAAGCATCACGTGGTAGGATCTGGATACTCCTGGTGCTGGTGGGAGGGAGGTGGTGGTTTCCTCTCTGCTACTGTCCTCATCTCCATCTCCTTCCTGCTTCCTTTGTAGCAAGAGCAGACTTGCTGTTTTAGAAGCTGAAATAAATATACGTATTTTCTGATCTTGATCAGAAACTGAATGTCCCAAGGCAGCTTGCTTGTGTGAAATTTCACTCTAAATATCAAGGTAAAACTCTGCTTCCTAAACACTAGAATTGTTTTGTTGCCCACTGCTTTGTGGTGTGCTACCACAGCTGCAGAATCACAATTACAACCATTTAAATTACATAGCAAATACAATAGAACATCGTAGACTCACAGAGGGGTTTCAGTTGGAAGGGACCTTACAGGTCATCTAGTGCCTACACCCCTTGCCATGGGCAGGGACACCTTCCACTAGAGCAGAGCCCTGTCCAACCTGGCCTTGAACACTTTCAGAGATGGGGCAGCCAGAGCTTCTCTGGCAACCTGTTCCAGTGCCTCAGCACCCTCACAGTAAAGTATTTCATGTAGGAAAGTTTTAGAGTACTGCTGCAGCAATGGATAAGGAGAGACTAAATTATTTCTTGTGCAGTGTAAATAGGGGACTGTGAAAAAAGTAGAACTGTTCTGAAAAACAAACTCAGTGCCTTAGTACAGTACCTGGCCATTCCTTGTGCTTGCATTGGCAGGGTACAAGTCAGTCTCCTCAATGCTCAATTAGTATCTGATACATATGCAGTCCAGAGCAGACTACAGACTATAAAAGTTGCTGATAATTATTTGGTAGGGCCAGTCTTCCAGTGTTTTTCAGCTGTGTTTTATGGTTTCCATGTGAATCTGGACACAATGTTTCAGTGCAATATTGGTTCATTTTTCATTAAAAAAACCAGCCCACAAAAAGCCCCCAAACAGGATGTACTTCTTCCTCACCTCTCTTACAGGCGGAATGTGCACATGTTGGATAAATGTGAGTTTATCCTTCCAATAAAGGAAGCCTGATTTTGACACAGCAATTAATTCTACTGATTTCCTTTTCAGCTTTTTTTTTTAAGCAGTATATTTATAAATGGGACTTAACAAATGCTGAGAAAAATCTTCAGTTGTTTAATAGAAACAGCGGGAGAGGAAGCTTGTCACAGCATTCGTTTCCAGTGGTGAGCTCATGTGCCTGTAGCTGTGCTGTTGCTTTATTGTGCTGCTTAAGGAGCTCCTGGCTGATCTGTGTATCTGCCCAATGCCATCATGCCAAAGCAAGCTGTGGTCACAGTCCCCTTGTAGCACCCTCGTGTGCTCCTCCTCAATGGCAGAGCAGCAAGCACAGCAGTAACTCGATGGAGCATCTTGTATTCCTTAGATTTTATTGAAACTGTACTATACAGGAAGATACCCCCACCCCAATCCACCTCCAGCTGCATTAGACCAAAGATGATCATTTGACTTGCTCTCTTGCAGGCTCAGAATTAGCAGGAGCTGTACTGTAGCCCCTGTGTCCCAGTTGTCCCAAAGCATGGTGAGCCCCAGGGTGGGACAGAAACCCAAGCAGCCTCTGAGATGAGTGAGTTGCAGACTGCTCTGTCAGAGGGAGAGCTCACTCTGGCTAACTCAGGTTGTTGACTCCTTTTCTCACTTAGTAGAGAGGTCTATGAGAAGCAGAAAGGTCTTTTTTTTAATTGCTTTTTTGGTGGGGTGCTGTTGATGCTGCTGTTAGTCATGACTCTTAAATGTAAAAAACTGGCATTTTCCTTCTCCCACTGCTGTGCAAGAGCAGCTGAGGAAGACAGGCAGGGTTTGCAGTGTCTCAGAGCTGTCTTAGCATTCGCCCTTCTTTCTGTATGGAAATTCTGTGTATCACAGTCTCTGACAATTGCTTGCAACATTCTGCCTCACAGCAGTTTTCACCAAGCTGGGTCAGGCCAGGACCATTTTTAAATTATAAAATGGATTTTGATCTGTCACATCCTATCACTATTCTTGTGTCTGTCTGTATGTGTTTTCCTGTGCTGTCAATTGCCATGGAAGGGTTCTTTTTATAAAGTCAAAGTGGGGCTGAAGACACCAAAAAAGCTGTTATCCAGAGAGACAGTGCTGGCTGGGGGAATACTGGGTTAGCAAGATTTGGGAATAGAGATACTGGACTTTCTTCGATGAACAGGGGCCTCTGCTTGTTTCACCAGCTACTGTTCCTATTTTCTGTTTAGGTGTCTTATTATGACTGTCTGTTTTTCACTTGTGGACATTTCCATGGGATCTTAGTTCCAGTAAGGATGCTTTGATATCCTACAAATGAAGCTAATAATTGTTGGAAACCTGTTTAATGTAGTGCCATGATAACATAAGAGCTAATAACCCAAGTTTCCATTACTTGTGGACCAATTTGTCTTTCTTCTAATTAGTGAAAAAAAAGGAGAAAGAAAACAATTTCAAAAGAGATGAGAAAACCATCTGAGTTCATCTCCTGTAGGGAGAAAGAAACATGGAGTTACCTGAAAAAGGACCTGGAGGTTATCTCTGAGCATCGATCATATCAAGCTTTCCAGCTATTTCTCCCTTTCCTTCAGGGCAGTACCAAACCTTGTTCAGCTCTCCTTCCAGCAGCCTGTTCCCAGCTCCCCTGATCTGCGTTTCTCCTCCCAAACCTAGAAGGAACTGAGGACAAAAGGCAAGCCCATGCAGAAAACCTCTCAGTGCTTGCAGAGCTGCTAAAGCCCCTCTGAGATCGTTTGGCTGTTGCTGTATCCCACAGTGTGCCGAGTGGTGCAGGAGTGCACCCAGAGCACAGCTTCTCCATGGACTGGCCTTGCTCTCTGTCCTTTGTCTGGTTCCTGCTAGTGCAGCAGAGGAGCCTGCCGAGGAGGAAAATCATTATGAAAAGGATGGATGTAATGCTATAAACAGGGAGGGGCTATTGGGTGAAAAGCTTTCACCATAGTTCTTTAGCTGCAGTTATAATAGTGAGCCATTGGAATTGCCAAAAAGAAATGCAGTTTTCACCTTTTCTAGCTGGAGCATTCTAATTGATTTCTTTGGAGGCCTCTTTGAATGTTTTATATGAGAACCGGAAGACGTAAGGAGTGGTACATCTCTCAGACTGAAGCTCAGGAGAAGCTCACAGCAATTGGAGAATAACTTTTTGGAACAAAAACTTAAATTCCAATTTAAAAAAAGGCATCCTATCATATTGCTTCCATTTCCTGTCTCAGACTCTGCCAATAATTTTTTTAGGAGTTTCCTTCATGACAGTATAAAAAACAATCATGATCCTGGGCAGGGGTACTTTACTTGGTAGTTGCATCTGTTCTGAAAATAAGGACGTAAATACAAACCATATTTTTGCTTGGGCAATGGTGTGTGTTATTGACAACTGTTTTAGAAAATGAGAAATCTGTTTGTAATAGGAATTATAATAGGTTTGTTGTAACTTGATGGTCTAAGAGTTTAAATGGGTCAAGTTTGAGGAAGGAAACTACCTCCATTTGACCATCTGACACAGTTGGAGAGATGTGCTTTGGAACATATGAGTCTGTCTTGATGCCAGTTATAACAATGGTCAGAAATCAGATCTGCTCTTAATTTTCTCTGGAAGGCTCTGATTTTTGCCTGGGTTGCTAGTGGGTGGTTTGGTTTAGGTTTTTTTTTTTGTGCCAGGAGGCTAATGAATGCACAGTAGCTATCTTGGTCTGAAATGCAAGGGTGGACAAGTTCAGTGGGATTTTACCAAGGGATAGAGCAGCAGAGTCAGTCTTGTGCTCTTTATTGAGGTTTAGCTTTTGGTAAAGCCACAATGCTCTACTTAAAGGTGTATTTTACTGTAGGAAAGTGAACTTATGTTCATATGTTGGTGTTGTGTGTGGAAAAACAAATCAAAGCAACCAAGCAAACAGTGATAAAACGTGTCTCCCCATTCAGCAAATTAGGCCATTATGCAGTGGATGCAGGGGTTGTATTTCAAAAGTGCTTGTCCTTTTTTTAGGGTCTCTTCTGCTCAGCTTTGACTGGACAGACATTGTATTCAGAGGAGAAGATTAATTTACAGCTAGAAGACACTTTTACACCATATCATGTAGTTCTTTTTCACTGATGGGGTAACTGTTCAGAATATTTGTGTAATCAAACTCCAATCAATATTCCCTGTTAGATGTGTTAGAGGAATGAAGACAAAAAAGTATTTCTGTGAATGCCTTGAGGCCATGGCTATAACAGTTGTCACTGGCTTGAAGCTATGGTAAAACTCATGTGTCCTTGTTAGTATGATCAATGTTTGGAAGAAGTGAAGCAAGCGATGGGAAATGAGCTTTGTCTCTGTGCAGGCAGACTTTTAAAATAGGAGACAAAGAAGGATTTGCAGAAGAAAAAATAGGAAAGGAAATGTCAAAGGGTAAATGTTTTCTCCAGTATTATCCCTTGCTATGGTTGCAATGAGAGAATATAAGAGCAACAGCCTCCACAGATATTTCTCCAGCCTTCCGTGCAAACTTCACTGGCCGTGACCAAAACAGTGTCTACAAAGAAAACCAGTCTGGGTTTTAAAACAAAATTCTTTAATTGCAGTATTCAACCTTGTGTAACCTGACATTCCTCTGAATTTACAGTGAACAAGAGTTTGCTGCACTGATCTAAAAGACAATTGGAAAAATTTAATGTTAAATCTAAAAGAGGTAATTCATCCAATAAAGGCCTGTTTCTGAAAATTTTGACCTTGCAAAATTAGTCTGCAATAGACCTTTCAAATAACTCATAGGGAGGATGGGAAACTGCCATACTTATTGATCCATCTCTAGGGCTGCAGTCAGACACGGTCAGTTTTGTCACAGCAAATTTAAAAAAAAGGAAATAATAAAGGGCTGTTTTTCTTTTAAATAGATTCATTAGAGAGGCATATTTGATTTTGACAACATCTTCAGTTGGAAGTTGTTTGTAAATTAGACATTTCAGGGTTCATGTGGTGATATACATCAGAGGGTTAAAAGACAGCCTTTGGCCTGACTGTTGTTTTACCTGCAGCTGATCTGCAGAGCCACGTCAGGAGGCAATTCCCATCGTGTCTATCTTTTCTTAGAGAGCAAAGGTGGTGTTCCCAGTAATACTGAAAATCAGCAGCAGCCTGTTGTCTGGAGACTGAGATAGCCCCCTGGAAGCAGAAAGCAACATTAAATTCTGTTTTTATTAAATGCCCACAAGGTGGCACTTTTCATCTTTTTACCTCTCTGAGAGCCAAATTTTTATACTTTCAGGAACACTAAGAAATAATATTAAGTGTTTTGAAACTTACCTTAAACAGTAAGCTACCTGTGCTTTAGTGGGGTATTTCCCCACTCTCCATTAAACTGCCGTCAAGAGAAAGAGAAAAACAACTGTGTTTTGCTTGTCATCATTGCATATGTGAAAATTTCACCTTAAAATTTAAAATCTTTTTTTTTTTGGCTGTAAAGGATTTAAAAAAAAATTATTTCTCATTACTTATGCAGTCATATGCCAGTATTTTATCTGGCAAAGAGGAGGAAAAATGAATACTTGCTTCCTTTGCTTTAGTTAAATGAAAATCTAGAAATGAATGACTTGCAACCTGGTCTAATCACTTAGAGGATGAGTTCATTTCACTGCAGCAGTGCTTGTGATGAGCAAAATATTGCTTCTTAAAATTTCCCATCATTCATAAAGAGGCAATAATAGTAGACCTGCTCATAAAAGACATTGAACTCTGGCTGTTTTTGGTGGGTCTCTCATTCAATCCCATTAGAAGCATTCCCACAGAATTTATTGTTGCCAGACCAGACATTTGTAGAAACAGGATGGCAGTGTGATCCGTTTTTTCTTTCCCCCTCAACACTAAAGCAATTATCTGAGTATGCCCTTCTTTAGGCCTCTTCACTTTTGCTGAGTGTGCTTTCTTGTCTCCCCCTTGGTCACCTCACAGAAATGCCATTAGCCCTTGTAGCTTTCTGGGGCATTGTTCACACTGACTTTCTCTTAATCATTTTTTCTCCAGTAATAATTAGAAACCTAATTGTACCTTTTTTGGAGTGGTAAAAGCAAAAGCATGAGAAGATGAAAGAGCAAATGAAAATAAGTTTTGTCCTATTAAAATTTCCTGGGGCACAGTGTGTGTGATATAGTGCCATCTTGCAACTGAAGGGATGCTTTCATTATTGGTGCCTGTTTTCAGCAGTTTGCATCTTTCCCTTAGATTGTATTTTACTCTTGTTCTCCTCCCAGATGAGAATGTCTCTGAAAAAGAGAAGAAAATACATTGCACTGTTTTCTTGCTTAGATAACTCAAACATCATTTAATTTTAAAAGTCCAAAGCTGATCATGTGCATTGGAATTTATGGGTATCGAGAAGTGTAGCTATCTGTGCCAAAGGGCAAGCTAAAGGAGTAAAACTTTGTGTAAGAAGAGTTGTCACTGGTGACTGTCACCTCTACCCATAAGCTTGGGCGCATCCCCACGGGTGGATGGCTTTAGTGGTGGAATGTCTTTCTTGTGTGCCAACTTTCCTAGGGCTGGGCTGGGAGAAGCTGGATGTGCTTGAGCTGGCAACCTGTGACCTTTGCCTGCAAATTGCCATCCCCTGACAGGAGACAAACCACCTAAGCTGACAAAAGCTCCTTGGACCTAGAGGCGGTTTGTCTCCATGGTTAGACTGGGATTTAGTTGGCATTTAGCAGCTGCCTTACTCCAGCTGCCCATCACGGTGGGGTGTGTCAGCAGCACGGTGGGCTCAGAGCAGGGGATGCTCTGCTGGGAGGGTTAGCTGTCTGCGCACCACTGAGGTGCATGCTGAGCTCTAACACCTGCCAGCATGTTGAGCTGGATGCCTGCTCCTATCTTTTTCCCTGCCTGGAGAAGGTGGAGAAAATAGATGGTGTTTTATTTGGAGGCTGCACTGAAGCTCCTTACAGCATTGGTATCTTAGGAAGAGCCTTGATATGTCTAAAAGTTTTCAAAGCATTTTTCTTTTTCTTAATTCAAAGGAAATTGTGTGCCAAAGATAACATTAAAGAAGCATCAAAGACTCAGTAACACTGTAGAAGTATCAGTCATCATTGCTGAGTGACATACAGAAATGTGGTGCTTGTTGCCTGGGGTGTTCTCAGCCCTGTGGGGATCTTCCCATAAACAAAGGAAATTCTGTGATGCCCCAGTTGTGAAACCCGAAGCGGTTTTTCCACATGACCCCAGGCCAAATGTGCCATTAGGTTCTTGTCATTAATGTCTTTGTTTGAAGCCACTATTAGAGCAACATTACATTTGGGTTAACATTATTTATTCAGTGACTTCTAAACCTCAGCTTTTTTGGCAAAATAACAGTATAAGAGGTTTTGTTTAAGAGAAAAGGAGTATTCTAAAGAGTTGCATGTCATATCTTTAAAAGTGTGCTGTAAGCCCTTGCAAGATATTTTGGTCAGAAATAGTTTGTTGCCCCTTTGCGTTGGAAAGGTGAAGGCAAGACAGGATTGAGCCAGAGGATCATTTCCCTTTTTGTATTCATGTGAAGGACTTCAGTGCTGAAAAAGTATTTGTTTCTAAGAAAACATTTCTTGCCAGGTAAGAAAGCCTGGTCACAGCTTCCTGTCTTGTTTATTGACACTGACTGAAGTGCAGCTCTCTGCAGCCTTTGGCAGCTGTGTGTGGCACCCTGAAGCCAGGGTAGGCTGGGTTGGTTTCCTCATGTAATGGGCAGCAGCCACACATGTGACACTTGCTCTTTCCATCAGGGTCCTGCTCTTGCCCACCACCCCATTACAGATTGTCATCTAACTTACTGCTTCTGGTAGCAGAGGGATGGAAAGAGGCTTTGTGCAAAGCAAGAGGCATCCTAAGGTCTTGTCTAGGAGCAATGAAGGATGTTTGGGATGTGCTCCTTACTTCTTCACTACATAGTATAGACAGGGATGGTTTGGTGTTTTCTGCATCCTTCACCCTGCTGCCCCTCTCCAGAAGCTGCCTGGCATCATCTTCCCTCCTGCTACCAGCCACACAGGAACTTCTGTAAAACGCTTCTAGTGCTGCTGCAGCCAAGGATCAGCTCAGCAAATATTCTCATATTTACCCTGAAACCATGGAGTTGTAGCCCATCTGTTTTAGTGGTGCTGCCTAGGGCAATGGCTGTATTCATCCTTCAATTAACTCAGTGCTGTTTGGGTTTTATTTTGGTTGGAGTGTGTAAAAGCCTTCACTTCTAGGGCCTGCTTGGCTGCTGCTGAAAACATTTTGTGATGGCTTGAGCTTAGTTTCTGAAATGCTGTTGGCACTTATACTCTGAAAAACAGAGATGAAGTGACATTTTCTGTTCAACTGTGCTGTTTTTTGTGGCTTGAGAATCTCACCAGCAAATAAGTTATGGCTTTGTTTCTCTAAGTCAAGTGATTTTTTTATATGCATCCTTTGGGCATAGAGAAGGTGCTAATAAGGAAGATTTGGGGGCTGGGGAGGAATTTTCTAGAAGTTGCTTTTCAGGCACCAAAAGGAATCTGTTGTGTGGGTCAGCAAATGGCCACATCCACTGGGCTGGTTGTGAATCTCTCCAGGAATTAATTTTTGACACGTGCTGCTGCCAAACGAAGCAAGATTAGCATCTTACAACACGCTTTCTGGTTAGTGCCTAGCTGTAGTTTATGGAAGAATGTTTATACTTTCTTGCATCTTTTCATGTTTGTCACTTACACCGTTCTTTGGTCCTAGACCAGTTCAGAACATGAAATCAGTCATTTTTTTCTCCTGACCATGTTGGTATTTGGTCCACATGGCTGAGAACTGGCCCCTTCCACAAAGTTCCTCACCTGAGGCCCCACCTGTATTCAATAGAGATATTGGCAAATAAAATCAAAGGTTGGGGTAAGAGCTGCTGTCTCAGGAGATAGATGATTATTTCCTTCCAGACAGCATTAATCACTGATGTTAGAAATGACCAAGGTGCAGGTACTGCCATCCAGTAAAATAAAACTAAAACTGAATTCTCTACAGGAAATCTCTCTGTAAGTCCTACATTGCTTTATGGGGTTATGCAGAGTTAAGCTGCTGCTGCTCCTCTACCCTTGAGCTGGCTGATTTCCAGTGGGGAGAGTAACAGCCATTTCAAGCAGAGGTAAACATTTTTATTCTTTCTTTAAAAGGAATACACAAAGACAAGCACTCTAAAGAGTTTGAGGCAATAGTAACAGTTTTCCTATCTGCAGTTAAAATGTACACTCTGAAAGTACTGCAGTTGTCCAAATTTATGTAGTGAATAAAACAGGAGTGGGTAAGAAAGAAGCAAAATAGTGCAGGGAAATGCTACATTGTAATGTCACAATTAGTCACACTTGTGTTTATGGAAAATCTGAGATGTTCTCCTGGTGTTTGTGTCTGTTTGAAATTTCAAATGGCTGTATGATTGTCTATTGGCAGAAGCCCATTTCTGTCATGTAGTAGTGAGTAGTCCTGATGGTTGATCTGTTTTCATTTCTTAATTGCAGGTGATTCATGCTCAAGATGCATAGTTTCCTTTTTTTTGGTGAATTGGTGTGCTCAAAGGAGGGCATTCTGGACCCAGAGAGCAATGCATCTGCCCACTGTGACATTTCTGACTGTTGCCAGAAGCTGCCTCTTGGGCTGTTCTGGGCTTTCTGTCTCTTTTCTCTGCATTTAAGCAAATAGTAAGGGACCTTGGAGTAGAGATCAGATGAGATAAGATGGCTTGATAATGAGATGCTGAGCAGATAGAGTGGGATGGATAGGTGAGTCCTCAGGGATGGAGGGGAGAGGTCTTGCATGCAGGTGGAGATTGCTAAGGCTAGGGGAAGGCAAAGTCCTGGAAAAGAGAGGAGTTGTGAGTAAAGAAGATGATGGCAAGCAAGTGTGGAGTATCCAGAATTTCTCCTGTGATTAGAATATAAGGAAACCAAAGGCAGATCTTCAGAAAACATTGCACTTCTGAATGAAACCAAGTGAGAAAGTATGAGCCATTTGGATCATGTCATCGTCAGGATTCTACACATATGAACTGATGGCATTAAATATTGCTTGTAAAAACTGCCAAAGTAGGAACAAACACCATGTCTGAGTTGCTCAGAGTAAAGGTGGTGTAACACCACTTGTCAGAAACGTTACAGAAAGCTGACAAAAAGTGTTTACTGTCCTACGTGGTAAATTTGGCTTATGGGAAATCTGTGTGGTTTTTAAGCACATATCATCTGCACTGTGTTTGTAGCCCAGCTAATTCTGAGGGAAAGTATCTGTCTGCTTGAAACTGGTCTCAGTTTGAAATTGCAATTTATGTACTTGGACAGTGACCCTGATCTAAAATGTCTTTGCTGTTGAGAGCGCCTTCATACTGGTAAAAATCTGACCAGAGCTGGTAGGATCACATCTGGACAGAGCTGATAGCATCAGCTTATGTATTTATGTTTTCTGTAAGGCTCTAGGCCTTTGGAGAAGAGTAGCTTTAAGTTGAATTGCATCTCAGGGCAGAAAATACAGTTAAGATAGAACCTGATGCACAGCTTGTAGAAAATTATTTTATCCTGGAAACATTTAGCAGAGCGGAGTTACTGTGAAAAAAATCTGAGAACTGACAGTGTAGAGTTTATTGCGTTAATTAGAAAGTGCTGCAGCATTAGTGAGAAAATGTATTTTGGGTTCCACGTTTTCTGTGGGTTTTTTATCATCCTATTAGTGGTTTTCAGATGCCTAATTGGAGGTGCCATAGGTGGAACCCTGTACCATCTGAAAATCAAACCCTTTTCCTAATAATGAATTTCTAAATACATTAAAATTTCTAATTTTGATGTATTAAATGTGACCACATTTGTGAACCTTTAAAAACAGGTAACTAATAGATAGAGCTAGTGTTTATGCTTACTCTATTTCATCTTTATTTAGTAGGATAGTTTTAGTAATAGAAACATTCTTGCTCAGAAACAAACACTACAAACCCTTTGCTTTACTGTTCCACTGTGCTTGTGTTTGCTATAACACTTTAAAAAAAAATCATCACAATAGAAATGACCTTTTGTTTTTTCATTACCTCGTGTGGGATGGCCGGAGGGTATTCTCACACTGTAAAGGCAATAAAGCTCACCGACAGATTTTTTTCCTAACAAAATCCTTCTGCACAATTTTATAACATAAATCATCCTTCCCATTTCTGAATGTTAGATATTTCTTGTGTGAAAGTAACTGCTGTTCTTGGCTAACTTTAACAAGGTTTGAGGGTTTTTGTTTTGAATTTTATAACCGTGATGCCCTTAGCTGTAACAATTGCATGGCTTGAGTGTGAGCAAGTATAGGTTAGACTGCCAAGATGTTTGTATTTTCATAACAGTCAGCTCATATTTTAAAAATACTGTCTGTGTTGTCCTTTACTTAAATTATTTATTTGTGAATTCAACTAGTACGCATATTACAAAACTCAGATTATATCAAAAGTAAACTCAGGTGGTGGGGTAAGAGTTGTCTTACGGGACTAAAGCCATTATTTTTACTTTAAAATTTTGCCCCTTTTCCATGCGACATTGCATTGCTGAGGGATCATGTTACAATGCTTCTGGAATGAATCCACTTGCACTGCCTTAATTAAAGGTATCAAAGTAGGAATGAATAACTCTGGCTGCATCTGTTGCTGCTGATTTGCTTTTACTGCCGCAGTGAAGCACAAGCTGCTTAAGGCTCTCTGCAGATTCAAGCTGTTCCTTCTGATCTGCAGGACACGGTAGAGCATCTGCAGGACCTTCCAAAGATCAAACCCCATCATATTATGGGAATGGCAGTTTAACTGAGTGCTGACTTAATAATAAAATCATAATAAATTGTATTTATAAAACCCACTGCCACCAAGGTGGTCTGCAAGGACTGCACCCTCTTCATGTGTAGAGCTAAAATATGGGGTAAAAAATGGAACAAAATTACAGTGCAGTCAGGGCAAGGAGTATTCTGGGAGGGTCTGGCAAAGTCTGTGCCAGTTAAACTGGAAAATATCTCCTTCCACTAAGTTCTAGTTTAGAGATTTTTAACATGACTATGTGTGAGAGATGGACTACAGCAAATATCTGAAGAAGACAGATTGCTTAGTCTAAGGGGAGGCAAAGCAAAATCTCAGCTTCAGGCTCAGTTTTGCAGGCCTTAAGGACTCTCAAGTGGAGATTCCACTCAGGCCAAAATTCAAGCAACAGGTTCCCAGATTGCTTGATCTTTATGTAACCTTATAGTAAAACCTAGAAATTTTGTTGGATGCAGCAGGTAGTTCCAGTGAGCCGACAACTGCAAACAGAGCTCAGGCATGAAGGCTGCAGTCAAGAAGTGCCTTCAGACAGCAAGGCTGGCTGTGTGGGTGGCTCAGCTTGTGACCCTGTGGTGTAACGAGGATGGAATAATTCTCACCAGCTCCAAGGCAGATAAGCACAGAATCTTGCTGAAAGCCTTGGTGACTTGTAGCATCAGAACTGAAGCTGGTCAGAGCAGTAAAACAGTGGATCAGAGTCAAAGTTTGCACTATAGCCCTGAGTTCAAAATGTCAGATCAGTTGTAAAACAAGTAATAAGGGTGACAGAACTTAGAAGACATTGGGATTTTTTTATTATTATTTGCGACTTAATACCTTGGAGTAGAAATAAATTGGTACTTTTAATATATACTCACTGATTCCAAAAAGAACTTGTACTCAGTATAAAAAACCAAAACCTTTCTTTTTTCCAAAATATTTCTCTGTCCTTGCATACTCTAATTTTATTTTAAGAGTTAATTGCCATCCAGAAGAGGAAAAAGCTAATGGCAGAAATAAGTTGCATGGAAACTCATATATTGGAATATAACTTGAGATTAAAAAAATTTTTCTGGTGTAGTTGAAAATGGAACTTAAAGATATATACATAGTAAAATAATATACAGTCTCCTTCCTCCTCACAATATGCTGACTTCTGATCTGCATGTTTGCCATTTTTTATATTTGTTTCCAAAATTTTTTTTTTCTAGCTGGATAAAGAAAATACCTTTTCACATTTTTAGTTTAAGTGAAAAGGGGGAAATTTTAACAAGTTGTTCTGTGATAGCAAAAGGTAAGTTTAAAACCTAGGTGCAATATTATCTCAATAAATCTGCAAGTGCTTCTGTCGGTTTTTTTCTGTGTTAAAGTGTTTCCTATGCAACGTTAAGATTTTTTGTTTTCTTTCAGATACTGATGAATACAGACCACCTGTTTGGAAATCTTACTGTAAGTATAGCTGCATTTTGGGTTTTTTTCCAAGTTGGAGCTTAAAAAGTTTCAGTTGGATGCTTTAAAATACTCATTTCTCTTTTCATGAGAATGTGAGTTTAAGAAGCGTCAAAGGGGTTCACTTCTGTTTAGAGATAGGTGCAGTCGAACTACCCCTAAGGACAAGTGAGCATAGATTATTTATTGGAGTAGATTCTCTGCCCGTCATTGACATGAATTGTCCCACTCCTGCTTGGTCTTGCCTGTAGTGGTTTGTCTGCCTAGACCAGGGCTTACATAAACTCCATTCATGCCTTAAAGTTGCAAACTTCCTGTGGCCTAATGCTTTGCATCACTACAGCTGAGCTTGAGCTGGTTAAGAAAGCTCAAAATAAATTGTTTTCTTCAGGGAATTTGCTGATGTAGTAAAACGAGAGTATTTGTTTGGCCTGGTGTGACAAATCACAAGCAGATTTTTTGAAGCCCTTACTAGGAAGGGCCTGTTTTGTTACCAGCCTGCCCATGCTCTGCAGTTCTTGGTGTGTGTGTGTGCCCTAGCCCAGGGGGAGCTGGCCTTGTGCTGCCCTGGTCAGGTGTGCAGGGGCTGCAGTGCAGGGCTGCCCTGAGATTGGAGTGCCACTCTTGGGAGCCTCACAACTTGCTGTTTTCATTTGAAAAAAACCAAACCCAAACCAAACCCACAAAAAAGGCAAACAGCCATTTTAAAATGCAAAACAATTCCGTGTAAAGGACTGATCTCTTATTTGGCTGTGCAAATGGAGGTTTAGGCACATGGAAGAGAACAACAGAAAAATGTAAAAGAGCATCGTAGCTTCCCACAGGGGCTCACCTATAAATTCTAGTTCTTTGTACATAGAAAAGCCAAGATGTGAGACATTTTGAGACTCGAGGAACCACAGCAAGAAAGAAGAGTCTTTTGTGAAAAGCAGATTTTGAAAACAGAATGTTTGTGTGTACAACAGACTTAACAGTTTAGGGATGTCAGACTTACATTTGCATTACTCTGTATATATTCAGCTTGGTGTCTTCATCCTGGATAAAGGGATTTGCTCAAGCAACATTTCACATTGTGAAAATGTTTGCTCTCTAAAGGTTGAGGAGATTTAGCACTTGAGAAAATGTAGTTACTTTAAAAGGTTTCCATCCTGCTCTGGGAGACTTTTTAATCAGAGATGTGGAATTAAAAGCTAAGTGAGAACCATGGTTAGAAAGAGAGCAAGTGTAAGAGGGCAGATTCGATTATTTTACAGCTCTGTACCTTCTGTGAACTCAGAGAACTTTGCTTCCTTGTTCAGTTTATTCTATGCCATAATCTATAACAGGGAGGTTGAACCTCTCTAATACCAGATCTTTATTGACAGCTTGAGAGAAGCTGGAAGCCTGGGCACGTACAGATGTGTTTGCACCCACTCTCCAGCATGGTTTGCATGTATGGTTTGTGTGTACCCACTCTCCTCCAACATCATGGTTTACCTGCCATGGTGAACCTTCCCATGGTTCAGAAGTAAGGTCTGAATCCTGAGGTTTGATTAGATTTCTGTCTCATGACAGACTAAGAGGAATGTGTTGTTTGACTTTCCTGGCAATAATTACAGCAAGGAAACTGATGTTGGACAGTTTGAATTGCATATGTCAGTTAGAGGAGGAGGAGGAATAGGAATCCTGTTTTGTAACTTAGCTAGTCAGCCTGCTGTGCTTCTTACTGGAAGAGGAGAAAGGTATTGCCCCTGGTGAAAAAAATTTCTTTTCAGAAAATAGTTTCAGCCTGGCTTGAAGCAAGGTGGGAAATAGTTCTCAGTTTTCAGCCAGTTTCTGTGGAGCATGCTGATTGTGGGTCTCCAGTGCTCTTTTGTGAAATTCAGAAAAATATTAACTTGCTCTTTAATTTTATTTTTTTCCTTTGAACTTGGCTCTGCAGTTCTCAGAATTAGATATGGACAAGGTCCAGTGCCAACTGGAAGTTAGAAGTAATATGCAATAGAAGTTAGGGAGTCTATGTGCTGGCAATATAAATGGTCATGCTATGCCTAAAATGATAATTGCACTTTTATATACCAGTGTGCTGTTCTTCATCACTTGCAAAAATCATTTTTGTATTACCAGTCCAGCATGGAAATGACTGATTTTAGTAGCAACAGGAAAAACCATTAGGCTGTTAGGGTTTTTTTTAATTTGGAACCAAGGGAATGTTTTTTTTTTCCAGTTTATCTTATGATTCAATGATCATTGGGCATCTTGCCATTTTCTCCATTCCCATGTAGGTTGACACATAAATACAGCATTTGCCAGTGGAATAGACTTGGGATCAAATAAGAATCGTAATGAAGTCAAATTGTATTGGTTAAATTAATGTATGGTCTTATTATCTAAACAAGGTGATAGCACAGTGTAGACCTTGGTATTCCTATTAATGATTGAAACATAATTTAATTTTAAAAGATTACCATTCCAAATGTCCATTTGCCATTTCTACTGTACTATTGAAATACTAACTTAGTGTTGATAGCCTCATTTTGAAGGTGACTTGCCAAACCAGATTCATTTGGCATAGAAGTTGAAAGTCATTCCTTTGGTATTATACTAGAAAGTCTGCACATACTAGTGGCATTAAATTTATATCTGGGTGCAAAGATATGTTCTGACTTGCTGAAGCCTATTTTAAAAACAGAGAAAAAGGAGGAGGGAAGATATAAATGTAAGTAAATGTATGTCATAATTTGGGCCTTAGCTGTTTTACTCTACTACTCAACTCATTATGTCTTTAGCTCTGCAAAGGCAAAGGCCATCTTTCTCTTTATTCAGGAAGGTCCTCACTGAGCAGTGGCAAGGGCAGAGGGTTTGATAGTGCACAGTTCTGAGTGATTCTTGTAAAGTCTCGACATACTGTAGGTGACTGGGTGTGTGCCCAGCAGAGTAGGATTGGGCTCCATCTGCTCACTGAAGAAAGTCTGACAGCAGCCTGATTTGACATATAATGAGTTTTAGTTTGTGTTTATTATGATTCTTTTTCTGATCTGTTTGTTGGAAATTTGTCTGATCTCATCTAGTTATTCCATATTACTTGATCAATTAGTTGTAAAGGAAATCAATATCCCGTTTTGGCTTGCAACTTTCTTTTTTTCTGACCACTTGTTAGTAAATTTCTATATCCTTGGTAACCTTGAGTTAAACTTTGCAGGAAGTCTCCTTTATTTAAACCGCAATGTTTAATGTTAAAATGCCTAACATACACAATGATTCTGTATTAATTAGAATTTAACTTCTGCCTCCTCCCAGTGTATCAGTTGCAACAGGAAGCTCCCCATCCTAGAAGAATAACCTGCACTTGTGAGGTAGGTACCACACTGTTCAGTTTTATACAGTCCAGTAATTCCATGTCTGTACTTAATTGTGTCCAGCCCAAAGAGTGGTTCCTTGGGACACTTTGTGCTGTGATTAGAGTGAGTAGCCTGGGGGCACTGGTACTCGGAAATCCATTTGTTCTAAAAATGGAATTCAAAGTATTTTGATGTGTATCATCATTTACTGAGAATCATTTACTACTTTTTGATTCTTAGATACACTGAAACATACCTTTTCTCTTCCTTTTCTCATCAGAAATTCACAGAAGCAAGAGCAGAGCTGTACAGTGGAACTATGCACCTGTTCATACAGACATCACTGCTAGATATGTGAAATAAATCAGCAGAGGGAAGGCTAAAGCCTCCCCTGGTGCTGTTGTTGGAGTCATAGTACTTAAGGCTCATTAATAGCAGGAACTAAGCCATGCAGAGCCACAGATTTTATGGATTGAAGTGGTAACCATGGGATCCCATTGATAGGCAGTGATACAGAAGCACCTGCTCTTGGGATCAGCTGTTGAGGTAGCTCCCACATTGCTGCTGTGCCCTGAGCTGCCATTCAGCAGAGCAGCACCTCTCCAGGGCTGTGGTGCTTGAGGGCTTACCTGACACCAAGCATTGGTGCCAGCAAGGTTTAGTCATAACTACACCTTCACTGAAGAACCTGGGAAACATTAATATCGATTCCAAAAAAGCTGAATTGTTAGGCAGTATTACAAAACACAAATCTTACTGGATAACTGGAAGTTATTACATTGCTGCAATAAAACTTGAGGATTTTTATCATGTGCCAAGAGAAAGAAAATTAATCTTTGAGATATTGCTAGAGTCCTTGACGTAGCATTAAATACAGAAGGATGTGGCACTCTCCGGAAGGTATGTTAATAGCTTATAATTTAGATCAGATGGAGGATTATTTGACAGAATTAAACAGGCAGTTCTCTGTCATTTTTTCAAAAGTCCAGCTATGATTCTATGAGGTAGTCTGTCAATTTTCAAAATAAAATGTAGAGCATTAACAGAAGTGAAGTATTACATTTAATGGAAGCACGTTTTCCTCTGTTAATTTGATATTTCTAAAAAAAATATAGCTGTAACTTACTGCACTTAAGCAAGATATACCTATAGGAAAGAACAACACATGAATTTTGCAAGAATTATATCAAAAAGGGTGGTTTTGAAAAGGATTTCTAGTGTTAATGAGCATCCAAGCTGAGGTATTCCAGTTTAAATTGTTGTGCAGCTATCTTAGGTACATCAAATAAGGCTGGATGGAGATTTGAAGGAAAGATAGCTACAGAAGATAAGATCCAAGTTGTGAAAAAAATTGAAGTTTTTCCTGTTTTTTATTCCTATTGAAACATTGTTAAGAAGGTTCTATTTTGAGTGTTTTCTATGGTACATTTTTTCTTTACATTAATATACAAAGTACCCGAAGTCTTGTAAAAGCTTAGTATTACAATACAGGCTAATGATTCAGAGTGGTCACCTGGACAGGATAAAGTATTTTATTCCCTGCCTCCAGTGGATTGTGCTTATTGTTGGAAAGTGCTGTTGGATAGCTGCTTTTTCCTTCTCACCTCAGAAGTATTTCTAAAAAAGATGGAAGAGGTGTTACATGTGTGTGGTTATGTCTACACAGGCATATTGTAAATCCTTGAAGAGACTTTTGGTAGCCCTCTGACACTGTTCCTTGAGGTGCTGACATTATGCCCGTACAATCACTGGAGCCTTTTATTTTCTGAGCCTTATCTCTGAGTCCTGCTGTTGTTTTCTCCCATAGTGACAGACTTACAGTGTAATGCTCATAAAGTTGCCTGACTTGTGGTGATGGGTGGAAATTTTTGTTTCTTCAGTTAGATGCTTTAAGGATCTCATTTGTGAATGTTTTAATTCCCACAGAATTAAAACCTTAATTTTTTCTGTATATATTTTGATTTCTTTAAAAGAAAAAAAACAAAATAAAAACAATAACAAAATGTAAAAAAACCTCAAACCAAGCCATAATTGAAAGTACCAGCACAGTTAAGGAAATCATACAATGCTTAACATGACAATTGTCATTATTTTGTTATTATTTGACTGCACAAAGTATATGTACTCTGTAGTCAGGAAGAAATTGCAAACTGATAAAGGAGTCTGGAATAGTCAGTAAGATATGTTGGCATTATATCCCAGGCTAATTTGGGTGCAGATAAGCCTTGGGGGTCTTTTGTGCTAGGTGATAAGAACTCACAAGCAAATTTCATACTAAGTTCTTCTTCATAGTATTTCTTAGAATACTATGAGTCCAGTCAAATAAGCAGAGACAGAAATGTGTATTCAGTATCTGAACATTAAAAATTTTTCCTGCCTCTGTGGTGATGGAAATTGGTCAGCTATTGATCAGATACAGATTTCCCCATTTTTAGAATAGAACAAGAAACTTGCCAGCCAAATATAAAAGCATCTGTGTAAATCTTCTTTGAATACAAATCACACTGACTACTACAACTTTATCATACTCATTTTCACTGAATTTAAATTCTGTTAATTGGAAAATTTTATTAGCTCTAATAGAGAGAATAAATTAAAAACTTGGACTGGTTTACAAAGGAAAATTTGCCATGGGTGAGTGGTGGCCTCTAGCCTGTTGCAGTTAATGGGGGATTTGCACAAGTATCACAAACAACCAAAACACTGCTAAGTCCTGTCACCAGTGGAGAAAGCAATGAAACACATTAGTGTCTGTAATGTCATATTTCTGTGAATTTATTCTAAAGCAAGATTATGACATATGACAAACTTTAAGTAAGTGTAAAACTATCCCTGTGTCAGAGTGAACAAAAAAATGAGACATTTTGTATTTTAAAATAGCTTCTTGAACTCTGCAGAGTAAACCTGCATCTGCACTATGAACATTGTTGTAGAAACTGAGAAATAAAAGCCACAGATTTAGAAACCTGTGAGAATAGAAGTAAACACAAAACTATGAAAGAATCAGTCAGGTATTTAGCTGCAGAACAGAGCATATTAAATACACATTTCATCATTGAAGAATTAGTTTATTTTTAAAAAAGAGTTCTTGGAAGCTTACTTTTAACTAATAAAGGTAAAATTGAAGAAGTACATTATTAGTGTGCATTTTCCTACTTCTGCATTAATTCTTTATAATGCAGATAACAGTTTTTTATTATAAGTGTTGAACAATTTATGCAGCTGAGCTGATTTGAAGTGAAAATATATTCAGAGCGAGCAGTAACTTGTTAACCTTTCTCTCTGGTCTCAGCCTCTTCTGCTTGTGTTGAGCTTTGTGATCTGTTCTTTCTCAGCTGGGTTTCTATTAGCAGCCATCCATGAGTCAGTGGGGAGCAGAATCTTTTCCTAAGCGGTTGAATTATTCAGCTGTATAAACAAATTCATAAATATTAGGAAGAGAATTTTGGTCCCGAGAACATCAAAGAGGTCAGGGGAATGAACAATATGTAATTTGGTGAGGTATTAGCACATAAATTGCTCTTCTTGCCTTATTGTAATCCACTTGTTGACAAAAGGAGTGATGATTAGGAGAAAAAGCACTTGTTAAAGAATAATTGGAAATCACACCATAAAAAAAACCCTCAACCCTTTACTTCATGTGCAAAGGCACACATTGTACAAATGCTGATACTGAGAGGTGTATTCAACAGAGTGACCTACTTAACTTGAAATGGTTCTCAAATACAAAGAGTTCAAGTTTCTGCTCTGCTACAGCAGTTTCATATCAGAGCAACACACAGATCAGTGCAGAGATGCTGAAGTAAAAAGAGCATTGCATTCATTTGGGGTTTTTTATTGTGAAGGTGCAGCAGAGCTGAGTCTTTTAATACTCCATGAGGTTAAAATTGATGATTCCATAACATTCTAAGTTATTTGACTTCTGCATGAGGCTTGCATGCAAATTATAATGTTGTTTGTCCAATTAATACTGTATTTCCTCCATGAAATCCATATTTGTTGTGCATATAATCTTATATACACGTGTGCATGCATAAGCATATTTAGGGCAGCCTTGACTGATATATGAAAGCATTCCATGATCAATTTAAAGTGACTATATGAAAAAAGACATAGTATGGAGATAATTAAAATCACTGACTTTTTCTGTCAGTTTAGGAGACTTCAGCCTAATTCAGTGCTAATAGTTAACAAGCCTGTTAAACAACATCTCTGTGTAGTATTGTGAAAATGGTCAAGAAAGACAGAATGGATGGGCATATATAATACACATCCTTGTTCAAGCTGTTTGTAAAGGTGGCTTTAGCTGCATGATATTTGACCAGGATGACTTTCCAAATTTCATGATAGCTAAGCTCTTTTCCAAAGGAATGTCTGCTATTAGGTGCTTTCCAAATCTGTCTGATTTGTCTCTTCATAAATTTGGTTTCAATGCCTTCACACCTCAGTTTGAAAAAATGATAAATAAGCAATGGTAGATATCTTGCTGATCTTTGTATTCCTTGATCATAGGGAGGAGACCTTAATTTTTTTTCCCCGTGGCCTCTACATTAGTGGTATACAGATAAACACATTGAAAACAAATATCTCGTGCTTTTTTTTTTTCCCCCTCCTTTTTTTTTCCAAGTTAGAAGCAATTTTTAAAACCTTGCCAAGCAAACAGCAATAGGAAATTTTTCCCATAGGTAAAAATCCTGACAAGTCAAAAGGCAGCATTTGGCTGATCTTTGCTGGATACAAAGAAAAAGAAGCAGCTATGGCTGCCCTTACTCACACTCAGCAATGCTTTGGTTCAAAAATACTGCCAAATCAGGAAAAAATTCTGCAGAGGATAATTACACTGTCTTCTCAGCTATCAGCTTTAGCTAACAGGATGGATTTCTTACTATCATCTTATTTTAAAATGTATTTCCTTTCTTAGGTGGTTTCAGTTACAGTCCAGATTTTTGGTTTTGTCTCCTTAACTTATGGATGTTAGACTGTGAAAGATAGATTAATGGAGCTTCTGAACTGAACTCTCTTGGCTTTCAGTGCTCATGTGCAAAGGGAGGATATGTGGGTGCCTGTCATTGTCATTTGTAGAATTAATTTTGTAGAATACAGTCTGGCAGGAACTTTTTGGTCTCCAAGGAAACACAAAATACCAAGAAAGCTGCACGTTGCTTCTGGTTCCAGTGCAGTTAAGGATAAGAATAAACACAGTGTCTAAGTTGCAAGGGGTACAGTTGATGTAGCAACACCTGTCAGAAGCTTTGTAGAAAGCTTGAGAACAGTGTTTGCTGACTTACATGGTAAATTTGGCTTACAGGGAGTCTGTGTGGTTTTCTCAGTGCACACAAACTGCACTGTGTATGTACCCCAGTCATTCTGAGGTAATTAGAAGGCCCCTGCTGAGATCTGATGGAATTTTCTTAAAGTCTTAATGTATGTCAATATAGATGTCAAACCCCTCTAATATTATCATAAATGTAAAAAGTGATGAAAAAAAACCCAAAACACAAATAAACAGGCAATAAAACTCCATGAACTGAGGTTCCAGCTGCACTGAGTCTTATGTAAGCAAAACGTGTTGTACATCAACATTTATACTGAAGTTAGCGCAAGTTGGTACAACTGATCAGTAGAGACAGTGTTAACAGAATGGTTATTTCCCTTTTTAACTCACCATCCACCAAAATGACCTGCAAGCCTAGCTACAAATGTCTGGAACTCCTGTGGACGCTTTTTCAGATGTTTTGTTCCAGTTATCTGCCCATTCACATTTTCAAATGTTTGCAGAGTATATTATAAATTTTCTTAGGATTTGCAAGTACTCTGAAGATGCCCTGTCAAGTTACTAAGCCATTTCTGAAAAGGAATGCTTTTGCTCATATAAATTTTCCAGTTCTGTCTTATAAATTCAGTGAGATAAATATAAAATCTCACTAGACAGACAACAAAATCTTATTCATGACAGGATTCTTCTTTAAACAACTGCCCTAAACTAGTGTCTTGGCTTAAGCGTTTTAGTTAAGAATTGTTGCAAGTCTCTATAACAACAACAACAATAAAATGCTTTCATTTTTTCTCTGTTTATGTTGCTATCTTCTTATTGAAGAAATAGCCTACATTTAATAAAAAATATCTTTCTTCTTTTTTGAAATGATCCAGTCTCTTCAGGCCCTTTAAAAACAGCTATCACACCAGTCAACTCTTGTTTGCTGTTATAAAGGAAAAGGAAATATTTTAGAACATGATAAATCTTTCCAGTAATGGAACGTTTTTTCCAAAGTGATGAATCATTACAATAGCTTTTTATTTGCTGAGAATGTCAAAGAATTGTTATTGGACTGTGCATCAGGATGTATGTTGTTTTTTGTTGTTTTGGATATCTGAAATCTTTATATTCCACTGAAAAAAATGGAGAGAAGTGCTAATATTAATAGGCTTTTTGTTGAAAAGATGGGAAAAAGAAACTAAAGTGGCATTCTGTGTTTCAGCATAGATGGATTGTTTTATGCTTTTGTAGTTCAGGTTGTATAACTGTTGACTTTTACTCCCCACTGAGTTTCCCCCTTTAATTTTAGCAAAAAAGAGCAAACCTGGTGGTTTAGATTATTAGCTGATTTCCATGAGATCTGCTGTTCCTCACTTGGCTCTAAACTTCCTGGACAAATGAAGGTGCATTACTTCATCAAAAATAATTATCAAGCAACTTGTACCCTGACACCCCTGCGTGTTGTGTGCATTTACTAAGGTCTGTGGAGCACAGACAAGGTGGAGTTACACTACACAACACATGCACACCTGCTTTTGAAGTCTTTTAGGTGATACTGCAGATCACATAGTTTAATGAAATCAGGAAGTACAAGACTTGGGCACTTGGTGATTCACTCAACCATTTGCTTTCTCTCTGAGGGGGTGTATAGTAGTGGCTTTATTTCAGCAGGGGCACCAACAGTTCTGTGATGGAAGGTAACCTGTAAATTTAAGAGTTTTATAGATGTTTCACTGTCTTAGTGCACTCAACAATATGGTGCACTTGCATGCATGAAATGCAAAGTCATTTCTCCTTTCTGGCACTTTGTAAAAGCAATATTTAATGCCATCAGTTTGTATATGCAGAGTCCTGAGGATGACATGGTCCAAGTGGCTCATCCTTTCTCACTCCATTTTAAGCCATTCACAAGTGCAATGTTTTCTGAAGGTCTCCCTTTGGTTTCCCTATGTTATAATTGCAGGAGAAATTCTGTTGTAGGTTACTTTTGCCTGCACTTTCACGTTATATTGCTTTCTGGTTTTAATACTATATTGTAGATAGTCCACTTATTGTATAGCTTCTCTTGTTATGAAACATTACAATTTCTGTTGTTTCTTCCAGGTAGAGAACAGACCCAAATATTATGGAAGAGAGTAAGTAACAAACATCTCTGTAAGTGGTTTATCCTGACATATTGGTTAATAACAGTTACAGAACAGGTGTCAGGTGTTCACTCTGTGCTCTTTGTTTCTTCTGCATGTTTTACAGCAGTGTATCTCACCATCAGATCATTATTACAGTGCCATCACTTTTGTCTGCCTAAAATTACAGCTGCAACTTCTGATGGATATCATCACTGAGTGCTACTTTAAGTGAGAAAAACATGCATACATTTCTGTACTTTCAAGGGATTGTCTTTTTCTATCTCCCTCTCCAGTTGGCTTTGCAAAAAAGGTGTTTCTGTTGAGGAAAAAAAGATCTCTGGATCCTAAATGCAATATATGTTCACTTTATATGTCTTCTGTTTCGGGTTGCTAATGCAAAGATGGTTAGATTTAGTGTGGAGACACAAAGCAGATCTTGCTTATGTTGATTTTGGCAAAAGATGTGCAGTGTTGCTGGGTTATTATATCAGCAATTACTGAGATTATGGCAACTTGCTAGAATCTCAGGGATTGCATAATATATCCTCAAATGCTTTAAAATGTTTGATTGCATGCCACTAGCTCAAAACATGTGAAGCCAGCAGGAAAAACCAGATTTATATCTATATATTAAATTGATAGATGCAGTTTTAAAAACAATGTACTTGTTTCATAGATATTCATTCCTAGAAGCTTTTCTAAACCATTTAAAGTAACTTCAAATACAGAAGAAAGGGAAATTAATTTAAACTGTAGATTCCTGCAAATCAGTCATTTTTATGTTTGTTTCTTTTTTAATTACTATTGTTGGTGCTTTTTAAAAGAAGACCAAAAGGTGATTTAAAAGAGAAGAAGCATGTGTTTCAAAACCATTTTTGTTCCTTAGATTCCATGGGATGATCTCAAGGGAGGAAGCTGACCAATTATTAAGTGTTGCAGAGGGAAGCTATCTCATTCGTGAAAGCCAAAGGCAACCTGGAACTTATACTTTGGCATTAAGGTCAGTAATTAATATTTCATTTTTAAATTTATAAAATATTCAGAAGATTTTACTGTCTTGCTGACCTCAGAACATAAAATTCTTTGTGCTTGTTTTAATTTTTTTTTTAATTACTATACTTTTTTTCCCTAGTTACAGATTTGGTATCTTTAACCTTCACTGCCCCTTTTTGAAGTGCTAAAGTTCCTTATTGTTTGCACCATCAGGATAACAGCAATTGTGGTTTTGCTGGTGGGGTTTCATTTTGCCTGTCTCCCACTATCATACAGATGTGGTCCCATGCAGATGGTGGGAGAGCAGGTGATCAAGAAATAAAAGGCATCTTATGAGTTCCCCTGACTAGTCTGCCATGTACTGGCTGGGTAGCTGCTGCTGAAGAGCACTTCATTCTCTCTAATCTCAGCATGGGATGGCAACAAATCAGGAGGCCTTTTTTGTCTGAACACCTGTTGGCTAATAGTGTTTGCAGATCTGCCACTTCATTCTGCAAAGTTCTGGCAAGGGGGTCAACTATAAATAAAAAACTCAAATGAAAAATAGTTTTAATTTAAAATAGCTTAATTACTTTTAAGATATTGGAGGTTATTTTGACCGGTACACCTAAGTACTCAGATGGGAGATGGTGATTATTAACAATGTTGTAAATCTAAGTGGGACAGAAAAACATGGAAGAAGATGCAGTTACTGAAAATTTTATATGGGTAAAATAAGATTATAATTAAAATAATAATGTCTTGAAATAATAGGTTGTGATGCATCAGTTTTCTGGGGGAAAAAGAGTATATTTTCATAGGATATTTGTTTCTGTAGCAATAAGATGTCAAAGAGAAACATTATTAACATTTACACTGACTTCCATTAACAGTGTAAATTTGGTATTTCTTATTAAAATACTCAATTTCATCATCTTCTGCTCTTGCAATATTCTTTTAAAGCTAAAAAGAAATCAGTTGTTGTAACACCTGCCTTGAAGACAGAGCTCCCACCCCGTTTCCAATGGTGCACAAGGCACAGGGCCTATAGACTAAGCTGAAGCTGTTGAGCATCTTGTAGGATGTATTGCTACAGGTTGTTTTTCAAATGCACCGCCAGTCTAGCAAGTCAAAAGATGGCTTTTTTCACACATTTGGTGGTATCTCTTTCACACTAGAAAACCCCTTTGAAAACAATAAAATCAGTTTTATGCCAAATAGAGAAAATAATGGATAATTGTTAGTGATCAGCTTGGGAAAAGGTTTCAAATGATAGCAAAATTGTTGTCATTGATTTATTTTGACAAAATTCAGTGTTTGGGAAAACAAACTGAAAACTTTGAAAACTGAAACTGCAGCATCTTGCAGCCATTTCATTAAGTGCTAAATGACTTGTGTATCAAGGGCAGTGGGTCTAGGTGGCTGCTTTCCTTCCCACAGCAGATAATGCTCTGTTGTCTTGCTGTTGGCCTGCAAGGTGTGTGAATGAGGGTGTTAACTCTCATGCCTTGGGTGGGACTCTGTGAACTGTGGTGCTCTGTCTTCCACACATTGGAATTTTACCACTAGGATTTCTTTTTTATCACTACTAGGCAGTGTAGCAGGAGTCTGTGTTTCCACTGGCTGGAGGGGGAGTTTTGCTCAGTTTTTATTTTTCCTCTCCCTGGAATAATAAATGCAGAATATAACCATTAGCCAAAATGCCCACTGACTGTGTTTCTGACACTGTAGCCTCTCTTAAAAACTAGGTCCTTTCTGCAGTCTCTCTGTGCATCCTTACTGTGAGAAGTTTGCTGTCATGATGACTTTATGTAGTTCAATCATTTTTTGAGAGCATCACTTGTGTTTGGGTCACTGCACTGCCAGATGGCAAAGATAGCCCTGTCTGCAGTTTAGATAATCCCAACAGGAATTTAAGAATGTAATCTCCATGGCCAAAACCGGAGCTTGTCAGTAGGATGGTATGTATGAGCAAAACTTCTCCAAGTTCAACAGAAGGCTTTGATTGAGTTCAGGGTCACTAATTTCACCCTTTCTCTTCTAGCTGTATGAACTGATTTGGTATTTTCATACTAGGTTTAAGTGCCACTCTGTCTCTGAAGCAGTCATGTTAACTTTAAGATGACTTCAGTATGATTTTTGCTTTTCCTTCTTTACCTTTGTTTTACCCCTTAGAAGCTGTGGGAGGAAAGAAAACTTGGTCAGCTGTTACATAAAAAAACAGACACAGAACAGATTCCAAGGATTTTATGAAGTTAACCCACCAATTCTCTAGAAGTGCTCTAATTCTGCAATAGCATAGTGACAAAACATAAAATGAAACATCCTTCTTTTCTGATTGGTTTTCAGGCACATTTTGGTAAAAAAATGGAAAAAAGTTGAGTAACATTTAGATTCTTGAAGGTACTATCAACTCTTGGCAAAAATACTTGGTTCCCTCTATATTTCTGTGTATCTACTTAATCTCTCTCACTGTTTGTTGTCTGATGTGTCAGTCTTTGACAGTCTGTCAATTCTGATTAGGGCAATTTGGAAATTGCCTAGGGAGTGCAAATGCATCATGAAATCCCAGTTCATCGAGACATAAAAGTCTTGTGGTAGCTCTGGATAGGAGCACCTGATGTTGAGACTGAGACAGGTTTGTTTCCTGGCTTGTAGCTGCCGATGGTTCTGCTGGGGAGGCAGGCAATTCAGTGAGACAGACGGCCCAGCACGTCCAGCTCTGGCAGATGTCTTCTTCCTGTGTTTGTGTCAGCGTGCCTGGGAATCCTGAAAGACCCAGTGCATCCAGTCGTGAAGAGCAGTTTAGTGAAACAGGATCATATCCC
The DNA here is from genome assembly GCA_013399915.1 of Illadopsis cleaveri. NCBI lineage: Eukaryota > Metazoa > Chordata > Aves > Passeriformes > Timaliidae > Illadopsis > Illadopsis cleaveri. The sequence continues at coordinate 2,203,620 of VXBB01008389.1, forward strand.
TTCCTGTGGCAAGGTATGATGTCTCTGTAATGAAATGTTTTTAGTCATCTTTTCTGAAATGGAGAAGAACAAGCTTTTTGTGATTTGTCCTGAGGACCCAAGCCAGACAATTCCTCATATCATCATGGAACACTTTCAGTGTTACATTTGATTCCACCAACTATTGTAGCTGATGTCCAAAGTCTCAGTGTCCAGACCAGCCAGGACTCCACATCCTGCAGTTCCTGAACTGTACCATGTGTTTTAGTTCTTTGCTCTCTAAACCCTTTTGACCACTGTGAAGCATTAGGCTGTGGTGCTTTTATGGAACTACCTTTAGTAGATCTAAAGACCTTGTTCCTGAGCTGCTATAGCTACAGACAAAGCCTAGCACCACTTAAATGACCAAACACAGGACAGGAAAAATAATACTTTTTGCAAGCTTAAGCAAGGCCATCAGCTGTTCTTAGTGCAATACCATGGAATAGTTAATTTAGTTCAAAGTGAAGATTTTTAATACTTTTTCTTAGTAAGGTAGGGAAAGTGACTCTTACCCAAAAAAACTTTTCAGTTTTTAAAGTTGCTATTGAGTTACTGTAAAATCTGCTTTCCACTTATATAACAAGCTCCATTTTGATCATCTTATGATGAGCTATTTTTGTCTACTTTCATCCATTATTGTGCAATTTGCATCATGACTTTTTTAAAGGCAGACTACCTTTTAAATCTAAATTTGAAACAAAAGATGGTGGGTTTTTTCAGAAAATAAATTTTTCAGAATTTGTAACAGAGGTAGAAGTATGTTGTTTAAGAAAAAGAAAATGATAATTTAAATGTTTTAAGTATAGAAGTTTGACTAAATATTCAGAGCTGTCCTTCAAATAAAATTGATGTTCAGAGCCTAAGAAAGCCTGTAAAATTGTGTCAGCTCAGATACCATATAAAGGAGAATGAAGCATAAACACAACTGAGAGCAGCAAATCAGCACCCTACTATTTTTATGCCTATACTTAATCATGGATGCATCCACCAGTCTTTACTAATTAATAAATCAATCAGAGAATGCCTCTTTAAATGTTTTGCAATATAGAGGTTTAAAAAAATTACTAATGTGAGAAAACTATTGTAGATCTATATCTGTGTCCATACATATCAGCAAGTCTCTGTTAGAATAAAAATAGATAAAATACATTGTAATGTTACTTCAATGTTTCAAACAGATTAAAAAGATGAAAATTCCTAATTCACTTCTGGAGCTATTAGATCTGCTTTTGAATTTGGCAAAACAGTAGTACATTGCTTAATGTTAAGACCTATGACAGTAACAATAGACATGGTTTGCAATGTAGTTTTTTGTGGTGGAGAGCATGTTTAATAATTAGGATGAGAATAAAGAGGAAATGGGTAGAGAGTGTACTAGTGGTAGGCGTTGAAGTGTGATGGTACTGCATGTTCCTTTGAGCAGATAGCTGCTGTAGCACATTTAATTGGTTACCATGGTTTCCCTTCCTGCAAATTCTATTGTTGTGATACTGAGAACGAATTGAAATAAGGTTCTGCAGCAAGATTTTTTTTAAAAAACGGACATAATGTGAGCTATGACTATGAGTCATGTTTTCTTTATGTTTGGGGGTTTGGGCACATTTAAGATTATGTAGCACCAGGAAAGAATTCTTCAGGTGAAATGAATGTCAGAAAATTAGTAATCTTTATTTTAGTCAACCAGCTACATGTATTGTGCAAATTCATACATACATTTTCAAAGCCTAAATTATGAAATTTTGTTAAGAAACTAGCCACTGGCATTTTAAAAGGAGACCTAATTGGTAGGCTATTAAAGCATAATGCTGCAAATGAACCTTTTAAATTTCAGAGGATGACTGCTTTGGTAGCTGGATGCTGTTTATTTTCAGTGGGCTCTTTTGGGACACAAGCGTAGTGCTGTTCCAGAACACGTGTGGATTGCTGTGGGATTACTTACATATGTAGAATTCAACATCTGCAAAAGGCTTCTTAAATTCAGAGATTAAAACTGTTGATCTGCATTCTCCTGAAAAGCCTCATTGTACGTACTGGGACATGGGAGAGCAATTGGGGAAAGAATTGTTTGAAACTACCTTCTACACGATAATAGCTGAATTATTTTTTTTGAGTTACGAATGTATCAAAATCTGATCATAGTTTATCCTGCATCTACAGCTGATCTATAAGTAGTCAGAAGGAGCTCAGCAAAGCAGTAGCTAACTGCATTTCTTCACTTTAACCATGGTAACAGTATTCTGACATTATGCTAGTTGGTAGGAAAAAATTGTAAAGACCATTTTAAGGACTAAACTTTGCATATCTTTCTGTGTATTTTTTTACCTGATTTGCAAATGAAGTGATTGGCAGTAGCAAGGGTTGAATTCAGTTTCTAGAATCCTTTCTAAAATATTCATGCAATGCTCCTTGGTTGCTAACTAAAAAAAAGCAGGGGAAAAGGTGGTTATAAATTCTGGAGCTTGCTTTTCTGCTTCAAGTAAAACAATTGGCCCTCTATTTAAATGATCTTTGGTGTAAAAAGGTCCTTTCCCTACACAAAATTTCACACTAAATAATTTACTCTGTTAGTTTGTCAATAACATGAAAGGTTCAGCTATCAGTAAACAGCTGAGGTGTCTGCTTGTCATCTGCCTTATGGAAGTGCACCTGGGCACTACTGAAATGGCTTCATTTAAGTATTTAGAATAATAATAAATAGCTACTAACCTTAATGAGTAATTAACTGGCTACCTAGGTCCTCCCACAGACTAGAATGCTTTTTTCCTTATGGTTCACGTCTTCTTGCTGTGTTCCTGTTCTCCTTCCCTCCTCTTCCCATCTGTTGTTGTTGTCAGCTCTGTTTTCTTTTGGCTAGAGTGTCTAATTTATCTTTGGCAATTCAGTTTACTGCAGTCTTTCTCCTGCTCATGTTAAGTTCAGCACTTCTCAGAGGAATACTCTCTGCTCCAGCATGTTGTGAACTTTTTTGGGAGAACTTGTCCAAGAGATACCTGTGCTCAGTGTGCACAGCTCGTGTTCATTTTATGTCCTTCACCCTGGCTGTAGTTCCTGCTGTGCCACAAAGGTCTGCTGTGACCTGGTGGACACACAGGCATTGGGCTTGTGGTGACGTACCATGGTGGAGCTCAGAAGGTCTGGGCTCATTCTTGGCTTCATGTATGACTTGGCTTTAGGCCGTGAAGTTCTGCAGGCCTCATTTCTCTATTAGAGATGTTTTCTCTACTGTTTGACATGCTTGTTCAGTACAAAAGTCTGGGATATCTTAAAAATGGCCTAGACAGACTGAAAGTTGTACTCAATCTCTCAGACTACCCCGCGTCACAACCCCTGAGCAGGAATCTGTGTTGGAATTTGCTGGTTTTATGCTGCATAATGTCTGCCTGGTTTGAAGCTTCTAGGCACTGTTGGAGTTGAAATAATGGTTGAAAAAATCAAATCATAATGCAATCAGTCGATAATTAAATTGTGTATGCAAGTACATTCTGCTCTCCTCTCCTGTCAAAGCATACATATCTTTTCTGTCTTCTGCAAGTTCTACTGGAATGCCCTTTTTTCTCTACTGCTTTTAGAAAATGCTAGGTAGAAATCTATCTTCAAGGTAGTCCTTTTGATTGGCCTCTTCTTTTGTATACTTTTGGAATACATATTTAGAAGTTTTCATATTTGGAGAAACACTTTTATTCCAGTACTTCATCAGCTGTAGATACTGTGGGTGCTTTATAGACATGTTTCCAAGATAACACACAATAGCCTTACATTGTTGTTTAATGTCATTATTGTTTTCATCAAAAAATTTATTAATTATTCAAACACCAAAACAACTGACAGCAATAAGTGTTATCTGGCCCAGTTTTCCTTTTCCTTCTCCCTCCTTTATACTTGGTGAAGCTCAGCTGAGTTGAGTATGGTTTCTCCTGATTTGATAGGTGCTTGAAAGAGAATCAAGCTAATTTTTTTTTTATATCTTGACATGAATAAATGAACTCTAACAGTTTCAGTAATAAATTGACATCTGCCCCATTTATTCCTGCACTTGCATGAAAGAAGAAATTGTATTCTAAAAAACCGGAATATAATATAAAAAAAGCTATTAATCTTCATTGATGAGCGGGTAGTAGCCCCAAGAATTCTAGCAATGCATGTTATGTATGCATGAACCATTTCATTTTATGTTATTGTGCTTGTTTATTGTTAAGGAATGCAGCTTTGAGGAAAAACCATTTTGAGAGCTGGATGAGTATATTGGTGAATCTCACTGTTTGCAAAGAAGTGATGAGTGAGTACTAGAAGATTAGAGGTAGAATACACTGAGAAAACAAGTTAAGTGAATAGCTGATTCTGTAATACCTTTAAGTAAGTTAAGTAAAGCTGCAGTGTAAGATTTGAATTAGCAGTGGCTTAAGGCAAATCAGATTTGACAAAATCTCTGGAACAGAAATCTTACTATAGTCTGTTTTTTTTTAAATCTAAGTGAATTTGGGTTTTCTTGAGACCCTGAACAACAACCTGCCATGTACCTTAGAAAAAAACCCAAACAAACAGGAACAACAGCAAAAACAAAGTTGCTCCACTCTGCTCTCCAAAAACTGGAGACTGCAGTGGTTCTGGACTTGCAAAGCTGTTTTACAATAAGAACGTTTCTTTGGGTTTTCACTTGATGTCTCTTCCACTCTGGTTTCCTTAATATACTGAATTAAAATATCCACATTGTTTTAGTAGGATAAATTAAGAGCAAGTTCCTTTTAGTGTGAGAAAGTCTATAGAAGCAAAAGTGAAATATGACAGTCATGAGTAACTTTTAAACTAAAAAGAGGGTTGATTTAGAGTATATACAAAAGAATTTTTTTTATGATGAAGGTGGTGAAACACTGGAACAGGTTGCCCAGAGAAGTAGCAGATGTTCCATCCCTGGAAAAATTCATTGGATGGGGCTCTGAGCATCCTGGTCTTGGTTAAGATGCCACTGCTTATTGCAAGGGGATTGGACTGGACGACCTTTAAAGGTGCCTTTCCAACCATTCCTTGTCTCTATGAACTTAAGCCCTTGTAGGAAAAGCTGCTCTAAGTGAAACAAAAACGAACATGTTTGAGCATTATGCTGTGGCAGTTTTCTCTCCATAGTACACAATTGCAGTGGAATTCCTGCTACATTTCTGATGTTGTTCTACTTCAAAATATACCAGAAAAACAATATCGTATATAACCTAAAATGAAAATGTTTTAAATAGAATAAAATTTGCATGCACATTTTGAAGTTTGCTGAGCAGACAGTGGTAGGGTTGATACCTTAATTCAGATGAATTGAAACAAAGTTCTATTTTAAAGTAATATGAAAGCTCTCTGTAGCAGGAAGTCACATGGTAAAATTAACTCTTGAAGAACATTTCTTTAAAAAATTTGGTAAACATTATTTATGTATTAGGAAACTGTGAAAGTTAGTAACATTCCTGCTAGTAACATTTTCAGATGATCTTTATCCAGGCAAGCTGGCATAGGTCTCCAAATATTGCTCTCATGTAAAGAGAAGATACCAGGCTTTTAATACATTTCCTTGTGCATGTAGAATTCAAATGTGTCTTTACTAACCACAGTGAGTCTTTTTCCAGGAAGCATGGAACTTTCATCAGGTAGAAAAGGCAGTAAAACATTGTCCAAAACATTGGTATTGATTCTGATTCAACCATCAAATCAATCCCAGCAATTTATATAAGGTTATATGGAATAAGGCATGCAAGCACAGTACTAAGAAGAGGTAATGCATCTGTTCAAACCAAACAGATTATTTTCAAATGCTTACCACTGAACAAGAAAAGTAACATTTGCCTCAAGTATTAAGTGGTCTTACTGCATATTAATAGCATACATAGTACTTGATCCAGTGACATTTTTTCAAAATTTTAAGATGGGGAAAATCAGCTGTTAATGGTAAAATAATACATTGAAGCAAAGGAATTCTTTTCTGATTTTGTTAGATTTATTTGTGAAATGCTCTATTACAGGTACCAAGGGCTGATAACACCTTTTCTCCATTGTTTTCAGCGACTGTTGCCTACTGCTGATGCCCTAGAGCAGTTGGTTTGTCCCTGACAGTGCTTATGATCCACAGGGAAGCACCACTGCTCTGGTCCTCACTGCCTGCTGTTGACACATTATTTATGCAGTATTGTTTTCTGTCTTGGACAGGGAAGTTTGGGCAGTGGTGTCCTCAGCCTCAGTTGAGAGAGACTGCTGGGAAGCTGTCATCAGTGATAGTGTACAAGCTCTGAACTTTTGTGTTTGATCCACATTAGACAAGAGTCAAAAGTTGTGTCTGCATTGGCAGGGGTTAGACACGTTGCAGTACCAGGTCCAAGATGTTTTCTCTTTTGAAGGATGCCATACTTTTTCCATGCTGAACTCAAGTATCATGCATTCGGCATGGGTGTTACCAGGTTTTAGGGATAACTTTACACTAAATTAATGTTCATCAAGCAACAGTCATCTAGCCAGTACTGCCCTTCCAAATAGCTCAGGAAAACTACCCATAGTGACTGTACTCTGCCACCCTCCCTGCCATATCAGCGAGGATTTTTTGTCTCCACTTGTATCAACCCCTAATGCATTTGATTTCATTTATACATATTGTGTTCTTATAAAATACTGCTCAGGTTTTGAAAACTATGTTATTTGTCAGGCAGATATTCTCGGAAGTTGGCAAGTTCCGCAGTTCCCTGGCCATCATTAGAAATGTTGCGCCAATTAATATAAAAAAAAAAAATAGCTACTCTCAGGAGCTGGAGACCTTCAGGGATAATTGTGTAGAAGAGGTTTTGGCTGCATGCAAGGCTTGTCTTTCTTTGACAAGAAAATGGGCCAAAAGAGGTTCTGTGGAATAATTAGTTTTCACCCCCAAGAACACAGCATGATTAAGAGACATTTGTGATTGCAAGATTCCTTATATTCCAATGGCTTTTCATGGAGTGTCAAGGCTCTAGTCGTGTTGGTTGAGAGTTTTCAGAAGATAGAACTGAAATTCTGGCACCTAATTTTAAGAAAGACTTCTGTCTTCTGGCTGCAAAGCACTTTAAGACTCTTTCTCCAAGGGAAGGTTAAATCCAAGTGACCTTTAGGCTTAGACTTAAGTTTTCCCAGTTCAGTGTATAAAATTGCTTGAAATTAGGGAGGACAGAAGTAGTCCTGAGGGGTATTAATTTGTTATTTGGTTGCATCTACACATTCTAAACAATGACTGTGTCTAGAAATTCTTCTCATCATAAAATAGCCTGTGAAAGTGGTGAATAGCTACTGTGCAATGCTGTATGTGGACTAGAAAATTAATCTTCTCAGATGGTAAGAGTGTGTCTGTGCCCTCAGTCCTTCACTTCTTCCTTTTCTTTACTGAATGCTGCATACAGGTAGGTGGCTGATTCTGAGGCCTGTCTCTCATGGCGTGATATCTAATTCAAGCCCTCAGTCCTTTATTATCCTTTATTACAGCCCCATTTGGTCCACCATTTAATACATTTCCCACGTTATCTACTCTGCCCCACTGGCAACCGAAGGAACTAGACAGTGATTGCTTTTCAGACAACTTGGAATAAAAAAAGTCTTTTATCTGTAGTCCTGCTGCTTGTAAACAAATGCACAGTGGACACAATGAGACTGTTTGACATGTCAGAGGTCTAATTCTTTTTCTTGGAAAAACATCTAATGTTCCTCTGTATAAACCAAAAGAGAACATACTTTATCTGTGTCCCACTTTCTGCTTATAAAACAAAAACCAGCTGGTACTAGTACTTGCCTTTAGGAGGAGAGCATCAGGAAGTTGAAATATCAAATCTTGGCTCTACTTAGTTGCCACGGTGATGTATAATTAACTAGGCTGCAGGAATGTTACAGAAAGTAAACATAGTCTTGCTAATGGAAAAATTTAAACCATAGTTTTAAGTAAGATTGAAGACTGAGGATTAAATCTTTATTAATAATTTTTAATCAAATGTGTATTTTTGGTTTTATATTGTAATTTGAATAAAATAGCGCTATTGTGTGGTTAGGAAAAAAATTAAATGAATTGAAAGAAATAAAAGAGGATTCTGAGACATGTTATTGACAGTACAGTCTTTGTAAAAGACTGGTGTTTCATTGATTTGTGAGGATTTTGGGGGTTTATCTCCTTGTTACTAGTAGGATTCTATTTGAAAACCAGTACCTTTCCCCACAATATATCCAATTAGAAAAGAATAGAGAAAAAAATTGATTTGGAACATGGGAAATTAGATAAGGGCAAACCATTTGTCTCTTGTAAACTCTATTCCTTATAGTATCTCTCAACAACACACTTCATGTGCAGCAGTCTGAACAGATCTACAGCGTAGGGGCTGCTCAGTAAAACATACCTGGGGTACGAGGGTGCACCTTCTGACCCTGATGGAAAGACAACTAATCTTTTAAGAAGTTTTGTTTGTTTTCTGCACTTGGTCATCTTGTTCTTCAGAACCAGACAAAACTGGTTTTAGGCTTTGGGGGTGTTGCTAAAATCAAGACGCTATGTGTACTTAGTAATAAGCCTTGCAATGCTTTTCTGTGCCTTATCCTCTCTTGATAAAATTAGTGTAATACTTATTTTTCTAGAAAACTAAGAGCAATGAGTGACCTCCAGCTTGCTTAAAACTCTGCTTTAAGTAGTCAGAGCAGATGTTACTGATTAGAGCAGCAGTTCACCTGCATCTCTTAATATAAGTAATTCTTATGTATATTGTCATTTAAGGCCCGTTATTCTTCACCTTCAAACTTACTTGGTTCTCCTGATGAAGTGAGAACCATCAAGGTGCTTGTATGTGCTCAATGTGCCTTATTCCCCTGACTTGAGCAGATGACAGTGAAGGTTGCTCACTTTGGCACTGCAGAGTGCTGAGCACTCTTGGCTCATGGCAGTCAAGGGAGCGTAAAGAGGACATTTCATGGTCAAAGCTTGTTTGCCATACACTATGTTGAGTATAAAGGTGCCCTGAAGAGTAAGTCTGAATATATCTACTCCTTCTGCTATAACTTAGGACATTATCTTTCTACTTTCTGAATGACTTGTATTCACTCAGAACGACATCTTGTAATGATATTAGCATTGGGTAAAAACTTATTTCTTTCTGTTATTTTGTAATTTCTCGCGTTTGATTCAATGGACTTTTATTTTGTGTGGCATAAAAATATGTGTGGAAGTACCAGTTAATCTGCAGGAAAATGCCCACATAGTTCCTACACATTATGTCGTCTTTCCTTACTGAGCAGGATGCAGATTCCGTTTACATTTGAGTGTTATGTAGAAATAGCAGCTTCTGAAGGTGCAGTCACTGTCAGACTATTGATAGGGCAATGGGAAGGTTTGGCATTTTGATGTCGAACAGAGAAAAAAGTACAGATTCTAGCAGCACCAGGTATTTTTGTCCATATTTGCAAGAAGAATGCAATATTTCACCTGAGACAAGGTCTAAAATTATGTTTTTCCCTGTTTGGCAAGGCCCCACTGAGAAGAGGAGCCACTTCAGCAAAGTATCATTATTTACTGTGTTCCTTAAGATCTCCAATGAAGCATTTGATTGTAAAGTGAAACCAGTCCATCCTTTCAAATTTAGTTCTAAATCCTTATTTGGCACATCTGACCTCATAAGGAGGCCCAATACCCTCGCTGCTGTCTGACCAAACACTGGAGTGAGCTGTGAAAGCAGCTTCTTGCCTCCATCTTCTCCACAGAAGATGTTGCCAAGTGCAAACACTGATGTGTTTTCACATGTTTAGACTGCTTTGAGGCAGAAAATGGTTGCAGATTCTAAGTGCAGTTTTTAAAAATATGTTACTGTTCAAGTAAATTCAGCATTCTTATGGTTGCTAAGAGCCTGTATCGAAATGCTGTTCCATCCTGATGCAGAATGGCTGGCGTTGGATGGCTTTCGTGTTATATATCCTGTATATTACAAAGATTTGCTTGAAGCTTGGGACTTAACAAGCATAACACAGAAGGACTTTTGTACAAAGCTTGAAGAGTTAGTCCTGGGCCTTTGGCCAGGAATAAAGAATGCTTGCCCTTGTGCCATTTTGTCCTGTGCTGCTCTGGTTCTGGCAGCAGTTCTGCCTCAGTGTAATTGTTGGCACTGGAGCTCAGCTGAACCTTGAATGGCCTCTTCCTGCAAGCAAGCAGGGGAGCAGAGGTCTGAGACGGCATCAAAACTCCGTATTGATTGGCTGTAATAGAGGACTCTATTATGAGAACTCTTCATATCACAGCCAAGCAAATTGACTACAGTGATAAAGTAGTGAAGCACTAAAAAAAGCCATACAGAGTGTGAAGTAATTTTTCAGTTTTTCCATAGATAATGGAAAGGCTAAAAGAATACAAGAACAAACAGCTCGTTCTGGGACAGTAACTGTTTTGGCTATCTATCTGCAGTTGTTGTTGATCTCTCCTTCCTATCTGTGCTAAGTAGCAGTTCCCCAGCTTGGCCAGAACAGACACAGAGCATAGTCATAGCTTTAAGTGATAAAGTGTTTTTAATTGTTTGCAAAGGCTTGCTTAGTCTTATTTATTCTGCTTGCTGTTCTTTAAAAAAAACAACTTTCCCATTTCATTGAGGCAGATTTGGAAGTCAAACCAGAAACTTCAGACTCTACTACGATGGAAAACACTTTGTTGGGGAGAAACGTTTTGAGTCCATCCATGACCTGGTGACAGATGGATTGATTACTCTTTATATTGAAACGAAGGCAGCTGAATACATTTCCAAGATGACAATTAATCCAATTTATGAACACATAGGATATACAACCTTAAACAGAGAGCCAGCACACAAAAAGCATATGCCAACCCTGAGAGATGAACATGATGGCAAAGAGTCTACAGGAGAGGATGAGGTAGCAGAAAAGAGGGTAAGCAATTGTTAACCCACACTTTTTTTTCTGTTAGACTTTTTATTTTGTACTTTTAACCTTTCCCCTCTGTTATAAGTACTAAAGGTTTCTGCAGCTATTTAGTCTACATAGTTATTTCCAGTATTACATTAACAGTAATATTTAAACTGGTTATAGAGTTTTGTAATGGTAATTTTTGCATATTGCAAGTTTTCATGATTTGGAGGTCAGTTATTTGTCACTGTGATTCTTCAGGTGTTTTTTATAGTTATGGATGTTACCATTAAGCCACTCCTTTATTTCAAATGGGCAAAGTATATTTAATCATAAAATTGTTTACAGTATATAAGACAATTGCATTTTATTTCATAATATATTCAGCTTTCCCCAAACAAATGCATTCCATAATCTATTTAGCAGTCTGCATATAATGACAGTAAAGTTGTCTACATTATAAATAAGACTGTTCATTAAGTTGGTAAAATGTTAAAACATTTCACTTGGCTAAGTTCAGCCTGTCAGAAGCTGACAGAGCTATTTTTGGCCTCAGCCAGACTTACAAAGAGGGATTGCTCTCCTTCAGAGAGTTGCAGTATCAGCTGAGAAGTAATTGCATCCTGGATTATAAAAGAAAAACAAAGAAGAAAGAAATCTTAGAAACAGTGAACATAAAAATATTGAAGGAGATTGGGAATGTACTGGGCAGACAAAGCAGCTGCCTGAAATTTCATTTGTGTTTCAGAGACTAAACATAAAAGGAAACCACAATGTAAATTCTGTTGTGTTAAATGAAATACTTTGTTTCTTAAAAATCTGACAAATGAAAGTCTTTTTTAAGGTTATTTTTACATGCCTATAGGTGTTAATGCATGTATAATAGTTTGATATGTTTCCCTATTTCACCAACTTCAGAATGGTATACATTAGGACTATCTAATATGCCTATAGGCCATAGAAGAAATGCTAACCTTAGATGGGATCTTTTGTCTCTCCAATCAGAAGTATGTGATTTTAGTTTTCGTGGATGTGGAGGAAAGGTTTGACTGACAATTTCCAACATATGACTATTACAGTGAAACTAAGCTCCATACAGAGTCCACAGAGAGAGAGGCTCATAGCTTTGGTCCTTCAAATCCTCCTTCAGCAGAATCTGTCATTCTGCACGGAATTTGCTGAGAGATGAAGCACCCAACTTAACTTAAAGTATGAATCTTCACTGTTATCAGATCATTTTGACAAAAGAAATACTGCTGGGATATTGAAGCTAGCTGACCACATTTAATATCCAATTTCTTGCCTGTTAGGTACCAGTAGTAGAGGGGTGAGTTATCACTTACAGTTCCTGACAGCCCCTGCTTCCAGTGTGCTGTTTCAAAAGGATTTTTTTGCATATTATCCTAGACAGTTCATTATAATGCAAAGCCTGGGTAAAAATCTTCTCTAAGTCTTCTGGAACCACTTTGGGTTTCTTTGGTAAAATTAACTCTTCCTGCATTTAGAAACTTTCAAGTGACAGAAGGACTCTGTTCTGTTACAATTTTTAGATTGATGAAATGGTGTTCATAGTAAAGGGATTTCAGTGATTAGTATTGAAGAATGCTGTTTTTTCCATGGATTACATTGTGTTATGTCACTCACCAATACATACCAATACATACTGTTTTGAAACATTTTTCATTAAATAGCTCAAGGACTATTGAATATTTCTCAAAGATTGAAATTTTATGTGAAAAACCTTTAGACAGGTTAGACACAATCTCAGCATCCCACTCTCTTCATCTGGAACTTACAAGTGACTAAAGGGGCTACAGCTACAAAACAGTTCAACAGTAGTGGTGTTTTCAGTCCTGAAGCTCAGGTTTTAATACTCTTCTTTATTTTGTCTTGGAACTATGTTGATGGGAACACACTGAGGCACACAGACATCACAGGATAATTAAATGTGGAGTCACTGTCCAGTTGGGATTGCTATCTGTGGCTGCATGGGGACAGTACAGTGTGATCTTTCTCACTGTGGAGTGCCACAGAGGTGACGTCTTGGCTGTCTTTGCACCTCTCAGGGTTTTGGTGGGAAGATGGCAAAGATTTTTCTGTATGTCACTTCACCCAGCAAATCTCCAAGGAGAGTAAGGCATTCAGCCCTGTGACCAACACCTGATCCCACTAGCAAGCTCAGCATTCGGAACAAGCAGCCATTAATAAATAGGTCTAGTAGTTTTTCTTTCTTTTTGGTAGCAGGGGTGACAGATTGATTCCTGTTGTCCAATATGAGGAGAATAATATTGAACTGCAATGAACTAAAGAAAATTGTTCAGAGTTCAACATGAAAAAACATTGTCTTATGATCCAAGCAGCAAGATCTTTGTCCCCATTAGCCTCATGGTGAGGATGAAAATTTCCTCAGTGTGTACAGCATTTGGCAATTAATGCATCTTTATCAGTTTTGTAATGCAGTCACACAGCTTCTCCCTGCACTGTATGCTTCTTCCTCTGTAAAGAGAGAAGTAGCCTGGGTCTTTAACATGATAATTCTGACAGATCAGTCTGAAATACGTTCCCAGATTTGCAGACTCTGAGGCTGTTCAGATATGAATCTAAATTTTGTGCCTGTGACTGTTGCCCAGTCATGTGGGTGGTGTATGGAATATAAGTCCTTCAGAAAAAGGAAAGAAGAGACACAAAAACACAGTCAGAGCCTGTGGAACAGCTGGTGGGAATGGAGTCTCACTTTCTGCCATGGAAACTGGGCAGCTAGAGAATACACCCCAAGCCTGAGAATGAAATATAAAAGGGTACTCACCCAGTCTTCAGTTAGGTGTAGGGCAGTAGCAAGAAATGCTGCATTTTGTGTTACATGCCTCCCAGCAGGCACTTGTAATACTTTATTTGTTCCTTGCTCTGTTCTGTAATTAATATATGGTAGAAGAATTCAGTATGTGTTGGGTGACACTTTTCATTTGCAATATATTAAAAATGAGCCCTAGTAAAGGGGAAAGATTTAAGAGACCGTAAGAGATTAAAAGTCAAAACTTACTCAATCGTTAGATAAGAATTGTAAGACACATTGCAATACTCCTGAGTCGTGCAAGAGACCATATTGTGGCACGATTTAAGATGCAATTTTTAATAGGAAAAGCATGAGAATATAATCCATTGCACAGCATGTGCTTCGCTGGTTATGAGAAAGAATATGACTGCATAGCACCTACAAGTATACATTAAAAGTTAAAATTCCAGGTTAATGATTTAATGCTTTTCATAACCTTTGAAGGAATTACTCAACAGCCAAGAGAGAGCTGGAGGAGGAGAGACTGAAAACAGAGAGTGCTTGTCCTGCTTGAATGTCCCAAATAGACATTTTAGCTGTTGTGCTAAAAAGGTCATGCTGGTTCTCAAAAGAGTTTGCAAATTGTTGCAGAACTCAATTGTGAGGCCATCATGGTCTGTGTATTAAGAGAGGGCTAAGAATGATTTAAAAGAGGGTTTCCCACAGGTTCAATCTGTAGGACCTAGTCTGGAAGTGGAAATAATATCCAGTATCATAAAATTTAGTATTCCTCCTGTGCTTTGAATACAGATGGGTCTCTGGACATTCTCTACCCTCAAAGGCAGTTATGGCCTTAGAGCAGATGACTTGATTCAGTTAAACACCTTATAAAAATGGTAGCTGTCAGAAATCAGTAAATATCTAGAAACATATATCAAAGTTCTTCTTTAAAGCCCTGCAAAAACATTTTTTTTTCATTTTGACATGTTTTTGATTTCTTTATAATGTGTAAGAAGTTGTATGAGTGATTCAAGATTTAATATTTGTTATGAAAAAATGAAATCATTAGTTGTGAGTTATCCTGTCTTTCAAAATGAAATGCTGGGGTAAATGTTAGGATAGCAACTGAATCACATCTATTCATGTTTACTTTGGTGATATGTGCTATTTCTTCAAGAAACATCAGTGGCTGCAAATCAGTTGAAGAGCCCTTCTAGATTGTACTACATTCCATTCAATTCCTATAGATGGAAAGAATTGAGAGAAGGTTTGTGGCAGCAGCCACCCAACAGAAGCAATCTTCTTTTTCTGTTTTCAATTACCTTAGTTGGTGATACCATTTTTTCCTCTAGTGAAGAAGGCTGATTTTCTGCATCTCTGTGCAAGATCTGAAAATGTAAATCTGTATAATTTTAGTAGGAAATATGCTTTTACACCTGACTCCAAAGATAATCCAGATGACAAAGTTAAGCATGATCTGTGTACATTTCTTATTCATAACAGACTCCACATACAAAATCAAGGGTGATACTTTCAGGTGTTTGCAGAGGGACCAGTCGTACTTTCCAACCCTAAACTGACACTTTTATTTAATGGCACTACTACTTTTCTACTTTTTCTCTCAGTCAAATCTGTTAGTAAGATCTACTTAAACCTTTCCTTCACCAGGGCTTATTTTATCTTCAGTGACAGCCCATGAGGAGCTGTAGCCGAGGAAGCTGCAGTAGCTGTCACAGAAGTACAGGCACCCTTATCGAGGTCTGTGATAAAGGAAGACGGCTTTGAACAGCACTGTTTGGTGCCCAGTAATGCCACTTCTGGAACTGATAGGGGCAAAAAAAAGACCAGGTCTTGATAATCAGGGAGCAAAGTGTCCTTTGAGAGCTGAAGCAGTCTTCATGCTGGAAGTTGTTTGAAATATTTCCATTTACTTGAATTAACTTAAAAGATGGGTGTATAATGTACACAACATCTAAACAAGCCATAGCTGTAACAAGGGTAATGATGAAGCAATAATGTTTTTAGAAGTGCAGCTAATGAATGTTTACCTTAAAGTACATTTAAAGATGCAGGATACTGAGCACTGAAGAATCCCAGGGGTTAACTTGAGGAGATTGTCAACTCTTTTCTCACAAATGTTCCTTTTCAGTCCCTGTGCGGGTGTCCATGACAATCACTCTGTAACTTTAATGTAATTTATAAATAAAACATAACTCTGTGGAAGGCAGAAACTTCTATTTATTTCTTCTGTGTTTAGCCCATCTTTCAGCAGACTTCAAGGCACAGACAATTTTGTCAATTCCAAGAAAGTTCTTAGCAGGATGAAAGACAAGCCTACTTTTTAGGTAGCTGCTCCAGCATATCAGCAACATCATGCTCAGAAGTGATTACCCCAGACTCAGCCTTCCTCATCTTTCCTTTCTGTGCATTAGCATTTATGTTGGTGGGGAACCAGTGTCATGTATGCTATTATCTATGGCACGTACAGTCCAAACTAAGCCTGCAAATGGTTACAATGCATTTTTACAAACCTATATGGTTTTAACTTAACCCTGTATTTATTAATACCCAGGAAAGGAGAGTTAAGTGCACGTTGCCCAGTGTACATCAGCACAAAGAAAATTCTTTCCTCCCAGCTGGAGAGTGCCTTTTCTACTTATAATCACCAAGAGTAACTCAAGCCCTTATTTGTGTTCATTATGGCAGTAAAATTGATTCACTAAAAAAGCTCGTATAACTGATTTTGTTTTAAGATTCAGAGCTTCCAAATGAAGCATGCACTTTACTAATTTAAACCCCAGGTCACACACAGAATATCTAGTTTACTCTTATCAGTATCTCATGCTTATAAAAGCTAATTTAGGAAGCAAAACTTGTTTTTTAAGGGTCTCTAACTGGACCTCCAGTGTTAAACACTGTCACATAGTTCTCCTGTTTCTCCCAGGCCAAGTTCTTTCTTCTTCTGTTGGTGCCAGCTCTGGTTTGTGCTCAGTTAATTCCTGCAGGTTACAAATGGCCTCCTGGCTGATTCCAGTGAGCCCCACAGGACTTGCCTGCCTGCCTGTGTGTGTGTCTGCACCTCCAGAGCACATTAATGTAATGCTTACACCATAATGTGGGGGATTAATGTAAGTAAAAGCTGTGTGCTCGTGTTGGTAGCCCGATCGCAGGTTGCTGATCCAGTATTACAAGGGTCAGCACATATAAGGCTCACAGCCTGCAGACCGTGAGGAGTGCCTTAGGTCAGCCTGCATTTCAAGCAGAGATTGCACCTCCCGTTGCTATGCCACTCGTGTAGAGGTGTTCCTGCGTTCTAAGGTAAACACAGCTGAGGATCAGCATTCTGCTTCAGCCTTTTGTCATGGATACAAGTCACTTCACTGCTTGCTGTGATGACCTTTCAAGTTACTTTCTGCTTTTTCAGCTAAGCGTGGCTCTTTTATGATCTGACATGTGAGATGTGTACACAAAGATACAGTCTTCAGAAAGTTTGGTGTCAAATTATACTGAGACAGGCAGCTGCCATGTGAAATCGAGTGGGGCTAGTCTTTCAGACTCACACATCAGACCCTCAGCAGAAGTGTGGTAATTACTCTCAGCATATGCCCTGTGCCTGATTGAGCTTTTGTAAGATGAATAGTGCACAGAACTGTTAAAAACGCTGTAAAACAGTACAGTTGCTGTGCAATTAATTCTAAAGTATAATGCTTGTGTTGTTACTGATAAAATGAAACTATTAGCAGTGAATAAACTGTTACTCTTTTCCTGTGTTTCTCAGTGTTGCGAGGTCAGTCAGTGAGAAGCCCTCACCTCAGTTCTTTTCAGGGTTTCTAATGCTTGGGGGTTTGGATCTGGCTACATTTTTAATGCTCTTCAAAAAGTATTGTATAGCCCTAGCGTCTCTTACATGTACTGGCAGAAATTTCCTTTTGTAACTAGGATAGGCTAGTACAAGAAGATACGCAGAGAGGGAGGGAGGACTCGCCCTTTGCTCTTGAAAAGCTAAAGAGGATGACTTTCTTTGGGCACCCTTCAGGGTGAGAATGAGTTTTCCCACCCTAGTGGACCTTAGTAGTTGGGACATAGAAATACAGAAGTCCTGCTCAACTGCGTATGAGCAATGGAGAGCTGTCCTGACTTCAGTCCTAGAACGTTGTAGGTGTCTGCTGCTGACCTTCCCTATGGGCCTTACACTTGAGGCTTCCAAAACGGCCACCTACAGGTACAGTGGGGAAGCCACATAGACACATATAAGTAAATTACAATCTTCTTTCCTCCTGTTTTTAAAAAAACCCTGTAGCTACCCTTGACTTTTTATGCCTTCTCACAATTGAATAATCCATGCAGTGGCCACAGAGGGGAAAAGGTGGGTCTCTCAGAGCAGCCTCTAAAGCAGGTGTGTGGTTCTGATTTATTGCTTGTGCAAAGGGTTTTCTGGATGGTGAGGGACTGCTAGCTGGCAGCTCCCTCGTTTGTTCTCATTCCTTAGCTATGTGAGTTTGGGGTCTTTTTTTTTAACTCCTCCTCCCATCTGGCATCTCCTAATTATTTTCTATTACTAATCACTTCTACAGGAAACAGACTGGACTGTTGAATTAAGAGCCCTATAAAAGGATAGTTTTGTTATTTACAAGTTTCTTACCTCACTTAAACTTTATAATGTGACACTGTATAGCTGGTGATAATCACCTTGGGCAACGATTGTGTCCAATCTCATAAACTGGGCAGGGTCAGGTCTGGTCACTCAAAGAACATGAGAGGCTCAAGGAGAAGTTGAGGCAGTGCAGAAGTTGGGGCACAAGTTGGTAGTACCTTTGGTTGTGAACTAATATCTGAAATAGCTTGCATTTTATGCCTTCTGAAGCTCTGTGTAGTTCAAACCTCTGCTAGGAGTCTGACTAACAGGGATTTTCTCCCGTGATTTCTCTCTTAATTCAGATAAACTACATTCTCTCCTTATTGTTTGTTCTCTGTGTATCTAGATGGGAGCGGGGAAAGCATTTTACATTGGTCACTGTTTACATGCTTCCAAATACAAATACATGTCTTTTGGCTTCTGTACAGAAATGGAAAGGATGTGGAGCTGTGGTTGTCTGATATGTCACCCCCATCCAGTTAGAGAATGCCCTGATAGGCAGGCACATCTGCTCCACTAATAATTGCCCATTTGTAAGTGGTTACCAAATGCTTAAGACCTATGGTGAGTGAAATGCTTGCTTTAGAGGTGGTAGCAGAAAGAGAAGGAGTTAGGTATGCCTAAAACAAGTATTAGACTCTGAAAGAAAAGAACAACATTTTTCCTGTGGTTAATGCCACAGAAGCTGATTTGTTCTGGTCCTTGTTTCTTTCTTTCTAATCTTCCACAAGGAAAAAGAAAGATATTTTCAGCTAAAGCTTCTCATGGTTAATTTTAGTCTCTAGCTGAATGTTTTCTGACTGAACAAAGTAAGGAGAGCAGTTTTATTACTAAGCTCAACAAACTACTTGCTCCTATTATTTCAAACCTGTCACACTTGTCATCAGCAAAGATAGCAACTCTTGACAGTTTTGCAAAGTCTTCCTTTGATCATTAACTTTCAGAACATTAAACTTTTCCATATTTAACCTTTATTCTGCATGGCATCAGCAGTTAGAAACAGTGTTGCTTCTGGCATTTAGTGTTCCTACAGTCCTAATGTTCCAGTAAGATAAGAATCACCACACTGAAAATTCTGGTTCTCAGTTCTCAGTTGTTGCTCTAATCTCCATCATGTTAGTAGTGATATTACTCAATTTCAACTTGATACAATTTCCAAAATAAGTAAAGGATTATGTGTTTCTAATAGTGAAGTTCATATTATAATGCACTTCAATTACATTGCTGTGTAGTGGGGATTATTACTGCATTTTCTTAGAGCTTAAGCAGTTAGAAATAAGTTGCCTAAGGAACCTCAGAGCTAGTATCACAGAGTATAATGTCCTCTATTAAGCCTTAGCCATATGTATATGTGATTTAATAATTTTTTTCATGTTTTCCAATTTGTGAATTAGATTAGTAGCACTTATAGGCAAGCACCTTTTACCCTTCCTGAGAGGAGATTGGATGAATTCTGTGTAAATATGAAAAGACTCTTTTCCCAATTTCCATTTTGAATGTAATGGTGAAACATTTTAAAAGCTCTGTGCTTTACATCATGTGTCAAATAGTTTACTGATGGAAGATTTCTGACTATTTTACATTGCTGGAAAAGTCATGAAGCCATTTCCAAAAAGTTAATCTGATAGTGAATTACATTTGCATTCGGGCGTTTCTGTGAATTGGATGATGATTAGAGTAGCAGTATGTTTAATGCAAATGCACAAAAATTGCAGAAAGTATCCTGTGTTGTTATGTTTCACAGAATTTCAAGTGCTCAGGCTCTTAAGTGACAGCTTCTCATTTCCTCCAGCTTCCATCCAAATCCTTGCTAGCAGTGGTTACAGCTGGTGCCTGGGAGCTCGGTCACCTCTGCCACACTGCAGTCCTCAAGGCAGACTAACTGCTCAGTAAGCTGATCGTGCTGAGAGCTTTCTGGACAATTTTTTATGGACCTGATGGGTTAATTCTCTTGGGCTGTTTTTATTGTTCAAAATTCACACAACTTCAGCGTTAGAAATCTTATAAGCAGTGTCATTTTTAAAGTGTTAGTTGATGGTGGCAGTACAAATGAAAAATTGCCCTGTAAGGTAAGATGAAAAGCATGCTAAGAAAGAAAGAAGAAGTTGAGCTGGTTTAACATTTTGTTCATTTCCACTGAATTTAAGTAATGCAAATATACCCTAAACTTAGTCCTTTAGCTTTGATGTGACCTGCACTCAAAATAAAAGCTGTTGGTCAAAGACCACATGCATCTGAAATCCCAGGTGTAGACAAGGACCTGGGACTAATGTATTTCAACTGAAAATAGACATCAACTAAACATTATGTTGTAAGAAACCACAGACTTGCTGGGGGGAAAAAATAAAAACCTCTAGAGTCTCTCCTGTGTAACAGAGGTTGTATGATCTGTCCACATGCCAGTGGTTCTCCCTTGAAAGGTAAATATTCTGTATAGCCAAGATTTATGATGGTTACATTGCCAGCCCCATTCTGAATCATTCAAAATCAGTCCATTTTCAAATCAAGTGGTTATTTAAATTTGTTTCAAAGATGCTGTGTTTGACCATTTGAGATGATGATTTCTTGAATGTCTGTCTCAAGAATTTTTAACAATCATAGCTTTCTGTAGGGAAATGGGATGTTTACTGCCCTTACAGGAAAAATTTTCCTGACAGAAGCATTTTAAAATGTTAATTAGGAAACTTAGAGGGAATAAATAGGAAAGATGAACCATATGTATAAAAGGAGAGGAGAAAATTGGAACACTGGTCAACAGAAGTGAAATGAGCCTTTTCTGAGAATGTGATCAAGGATTAGAAGACTTTATGGGTGGAAATAAACTGATAATTTGTTAATAATTGATAATGTGACTTTGGGAGCAGACAAATTCTGCTGCCAATTCCACTCTGGTTTCATTCATTGCAGGTGTCAAAGCAGTCTTGATTTAAATAGAGATTTGTGCAAGGAAGTGGGAGTCCACGTGAGACTCATTTGAAGGATGATCAGCCCATCTGATTCTCCAAGTGTGCCTAATTGCACTGTATAAAATGAACAGACTCTGAGCCGCTGGGGCAGCTATACCCATGGATACACATGGACCTACAAAACTGGTAATCAGGGTCCCTGCAGAGCACTGGGGGTTACCCCATTGTTTAATTTTTCTGCAGTGAGGTGGTCCATAAGCAGGTTTTCACCATTATAAATTTTGCAAGCATGCTGCATATAGCCATTTGACAACTCTAGTATTCCTTCAGGTTAAACATTGTTTTCACCTTGACTCATCGGTTCAAATCAGATGGTAACTCAGGTAGGATTAGGAGACTTTGCATTCCTTCTCTTATTTGTGCTAAATTAGTATGATTATGGACTGAAAGTGTGATTAAGAAAGAAACTGTGACAGCACATGTACCATAGCAACACAGCTTATTCAGGAAGAAGTGGATGGATTCAAAATAGAGGCTGTGCCAAAGGAGCAGGTGCAGTCTGAAATACAAAGGGTGTTTAGAAATTAATGAGCTGCAGATTTCAATTATAACATACATTGAATTAGTCTAAATTGAATTACCATGTAGAACAAAAAAAGGCTAATATTAGATGCATTAGACTGTCAGTGAAGACTAATGTGAAATGAGTATTATATATCAGGTAAGAAAATATTGATGAGACATAAAAAGAAATTTCCATACCATTTGCCTATGTCATACCAGTAGCCAAAACTCGTATTCCACAAGGAAAAAATTAAAAAACACCTAAATAAATATATGAATAGAGAAACCTTGTGGGTTACATGATTTTCATTATCCCTAAGTGTATACATTTTCAGTTACAAAAAGATAACAGAGGTTGATTGTAGAAACTGCTTTTATCTATAAGCTTCTTAAATGAGTATTATAAAGGAAATGTAACATTTATTTCCTTATCAAAGGGTATAGTTAAACTTGTCTCTTTTTTTCTCTTTCCTTTTATTTGAGGAAATCCTTATAACAGTATGGGTCAGATGAGGAATAAAACCACCAGTCCCTTGTGGTTTCAAACAATTAGTCTTAACAGCCTGTTTTCTCTTACAACACTTTAATTTAGTATATCAGTAATAAAGAGCATTTGCCAAAAGAGGAGCATTCATGCAGCTGCCAATTTGCATTACATTTTAACTGCTATCACTCCTATAGAGCACATGGCATTTATAAATTACTTTTAAGGTCTTTTTGGAGTACAGCCTGCCTTGACATGTCATGAGTCAAGAGGCTTTTGCTGGAGTGACCCTTCACTGCAATGAATGTCAGTCGAGCCTCGGTCACAGCAGCACAGCTCTCTGCAGACCAGCAGGGAGACATATCCCAGACAAAGGGATGGGAAGAAAATGCAATGCTCTCAGTAGAAATAGGAAATGCTGACTCAATAAGAGCAAGATGGAGAAGCTGCTGAGGAGCAGTCACTGTGTTGCTGACCAGGGTGAGGCTTGCTTCCCTAGGCAGAGCTCCTTGATTCATCAGCTCCTCGATTCATCAGCTCCTCTTCCTGAAAATGGTCCTTCCCGTAAGACAGATTTCTCTAGCTCCAGTTTAGCAATGTGTCATGGTGTAATAATTAACTTAAACTATGTGAGTAGTCCTCCCAGTCTCTCTGCTCCTGCCTTGCCCAGGGAGAGGAGTACCTGACCAAGGCATATGCTTTAACTTACTGTTTAGCATGCCACCTCCATGGCCCAGGCTCCTGGCAGGAGGGGAGGAAGATATGGTGGACCAAAACCAAAACTGTGAAGGATGGAGGGTAGATGAGAAGTACAGAAAGTAAGATTGTAAAGAATAGTCTTTGTCTGGAGGATTTACTGGAGACAAATTCCAGTGTTTAATGGTGCTTCTCTTCTTTCTCACAAATTGTCTTGAATGGTTTGCCTGGGGAACAGTGACGCTGCCAGGCCCCTGTGGCAGGGAGGTGGTACCTTCTGTCCTCTACCAGTTCTTGGTCTCCTTCTGTACTTTTCCTGATTTGGTTATGGTTGGCCCTCCTTTTAATGCAGTTTGTTTTCAGGCAGAAGAATGGGACTGTGGCAAGGAGCTACTACAAAGCAAGGAGACAGTTTCTGAGGCTGATGCCTCAGATTGAACTCATAATCATGGGAACTTCTTTCCTCACCACAGTCAGAGTTAGGAGCTCATTTCTTAGCTTTTTGGGTAGCTTTTATCATGGTGTTTGATTGGCATCTCCTGTCTCAGGGCCACACAGCTTGGTGGCAGCTCTCCTTTTGTCCCACAGTCACATCCTGCTTCTTGCAGGCAGGCTGGTAGTGTGTCTTTAGGGAAAGGGCTGGAGCAGTGGGTTATTTTAACAGAGGCAGCTGGGGCCATGGGGACATCTTGCACTGGTGTCTGCAGGGAAGAGCTCTGTGGCTCCTGCTTGTCCTGGGTTGAGGGCAGGACAGCACTTTTTCATTCACAATGCAACTCTGTGAGGATGCATATCATTCTTTATGCTGCATAAAGGAATTTGTATCTATACCTTTTAAAACCCAGTGAGCACCATTATTGATTGCAACATCACACCCCTACCTATGCACCCCTACCACGTGCCCACATACACCCCTGTAGTGGGATTTGTAGCTATGGAATGTGAGGAAATGCCTGGAATTACCTGTACATGGCAGGCCAGTTGCTGACCTCCCTGAAAGCCAAGTCACTTGATATTAGCAAAGTCCTCTAAAACCAGATCAAAAGCAGAACTTCTTCCTGAAGGTATTGAGAAAATTTTATTTTATTTTTGCCATGTCTAGATCCATAGTTATATACCAAAATATATCCCCACCCTCTCAAGGAAAAGAATGGATTGTGTTAGCCACTGAAAAGTGCCTTGCTTTTGTGCCACTATCCAGAAAAGTAAATGTTCATTGGTTTTGCCTTGCCAGTAACTGAAAGGGAGGAATAGTCACGTGGGTGGTTTTTGCTGGTGCACAGTTTGGAACTGTCATTCCAAAGGCCCATATCAGTAATTTCCAGGAGCAAATCTACAACCTGTCAGCCACTAGGAACAAAATAAACCCAGATCCCAATCAGCTGCAGTGACCAGTGGTTTTAGGAGTAAAGCTACAGAAAAACTTTTCTCTTGGCTTTCCTTAAGATCTCTCTGCTTTTTTATGAGTATGCTCTGCATGGTAAGCACACCACTAGGAACATCCAGCCTTCTCAAATAATGCCAATACACTTTAATTGTATTGCACAATACAGTACTGAAGGAACTCACTTTTGATGCAGTTATTTCTAGCAGCAATATCAGGCAACATTTTTTCCATAATTTAAACTTTGGATTTGAATTTATTTTATTTTATTTTATTTTATTTTACAGCCTTACTTTAAGTCAAGCCAACATTTTGGCTGAATTTGTTAATTAAATTTTCAATTGAACTTTTTTTTATACTTTCTTTTAAAATTTTAGATATAAAAATGTTCATTACCAGCTATGGAAGTCATATACACTTTAATCAAAAATATAAATAGCCATTTCTTTATATTTTGCCGTAAGTATTTCACTGGAGGGGGTGGGGAAGGTCTGATTTAATTAGAAGTCAGTCCATTTGGAAAATTTGGTTATAAAAACCAGAACTTTTCTCAGGAGTAAGATTTCATCATTTAAGCAGGACTTAAACCCAACTCCCCTGTGGGTAACTGAAAGCAGGGCTCTGTGTTGCCTGAGGATTCCATTCTACTTGAGCACTGTGGGAGCCTGAAGGTGTCCAGGTACCAGGTAAATGTGGTTGTGCTGGAATGGCAGCAAGAGAAGTCCCTGGTGGCTGAGACTGTGATGGTCCTTCCCACCCACCTTCTGAGATGTCATCTTTCAGGCTGAACTTTTCTTTTAATAGCATTCCTACCCTCTGCACATACCATGTGGGCAGAGGCTCTGCCTGGCATTAGCATTCTACAAGTGAAGAAAATTCACTGAAAGCAGATTATCACTTTTAAATAAAAAGTAAAATTTTGGGCTCCTCTTTCCCCTTCAGAACAATCTATGAAAGATATGACTGGGAAAGTTATATTTATCTTGGAACAAACTTCCACTAAGAGCAGCATTGAGGAAATTGGGCTCAGTTTCACAATCTGACTGATTAGCTTTTGAAAATCATGTACTGAGGCCATAAAATATGCTCATAAAGTGTTCATACAAGCAAGCATTTTCTGAGCATATGCATTTCGCTAAGTTAGCTATATAGTGAAACAGAATACTGCAAAATGTACAGTGGCTCAGTGCATAGTAAACCAAATGTTTCTTGTTTCTTGACACATGTACAATAGGGCATCATCTTTGATGTTTTTAAAAAATGCGTGCAATATAACTGCTGGTTATTATTAAAATACAGGGAAGGGATCATATTATATATAAATTCTGAAGCAATAAAGGCATATTTAGTCATAGCAACATGAAAATACCATTTGAGAATAAAAAGCCTACACATGCATTATAATGAAAACATGATAATGTGTTTGAGAGTGGAGCCAGGTGCTCAGAAAACTAAACATTCCATTGTATTGGAAATGCACGTGGGCTTCAGGATCAACTGATCAATTATAATCTAGGTGATTCTAGGAGCTGTGATCTTAACCTGACTTGAAATTTTCTGTTTTGGTTTAGGTTTGGTTTTGGGGTTTTTTTCCCTGAAGTAATTTCACTTTATTACTCAATAAATGGGAATGCACTGATTTACCTTTTTAGAAAGATAATTCGTACGATGTCGACTGAACTGTGTGACTGGATTAAACTTACATAATGTGTCTTTCAGAGAGAGACTAATTGGAATTTACTGCAAGTCACAAGTGACTTTTAAATCAATTCTGTGAAGGCTTCATAATAGGACTTACTGATTGGGAGATTAGAACCAGAAAATATGCATACATTATCCAGCTAACACTGAGAGCAAATAGTGCTCCAGAGAACAGCTGTTCCTCCTATGCCCTGAAGGACTACTCCAGGGACAAGTAAGGAAAGTGGACCTAAGCTGAACCACTCTTACAGCTGAGGTTTTATAACAAATGGGAACATTTGAAATAGCATTGAATATATATTGAATATATTGAATACTCTTTTTTTCCCCTTTTCCCTTCAGTCCATATGTACAATGTAGAACCTCTAAACAGATGTCATGGTTTAAAGGCTGTTGTGTTGCTGGGTTTGGCTTTTTAGTGCTTAAACCACTAAAATGTACAGGACTGAGGCTGCTCTGGTTGCATGCTCTGCTGAAAAGTTGCTCAGCTGTTGCTTCCAGTCATTCCATTTTCAGTTCACCTCAGTGCTGTGAAATCACGTCCTGAAATTAAATTTAAGAATGACAGCCTTGCAGTTTCCTCCCTCATGGAGTCTGCACAGCATATTGCTCCCTGCACGTGCAATTGTGATTGCAAATGTTTGTCACACACAATTACTAAAAAACATTTAAGACTTAGGAAAGTGAAAAGGAAATTACTTTCCTCTTCAGATTTTTACCTCTTTTTCATCCAGTATGTAGCAGACAGTATCTTCAGGCAAAGAAAGTTATAAAGATAATTTGTTGGAAAATGAAAGGGCTCTGGAGAGGAGACTTTGCTGGCAGATGGGAGTGCAGGAGCCACTGGTGGAGAGCAGGCATTAAATCAAAAGCCAGCCAAAAGTGTAAGAAGAGGAGCAGGACCTGCAGGCTACAGGCAATCGAGACAGCACAGACAGCCTGGAGCAGAAGAGTGTCTTGTGAGAGGATAGCTTCCTACAGGATTTGAGTTAAGCCCCAGGTCCCTGCCTTCACTTGTTTGCTCTCAGGGATGACTCATCTCTGCAGTGACTAGGGCTACCTGAGGACAGTGACTTGCTCTCTCTTACTTTATTATCTCACATACTAAAAACTTAAAGATCTGGACTTGCCTGATGACCCAAACTGCTGTCAGGAAGGTGTGTACAACAGAAATTCTTCAGTTTGGTTTTCAAAAGAAGGGATTTGGTCTGTGTAAAGGAAAGCATTACTATGCAAAGCCAAACACCCAAAGTTAGGCAATGGCAGAAGAATGAGCATAAATGTTATAAAATTGTGTCGTCTGAAAGCAGTTGTATAAATTTTTTCAGTTGCTAGCTTTATGGCTTTAACTTTCTTTCAATCTCTGTTTCTGGTGTACACTACTGTAGAGCATATTGCCCAGGCTGCAAGGGTAGGTGGTGAGCCCAGGACTTTATTTCTAAACAGCAGAAAATGCTTCACAATGAACAACAGGAAGCTGATTTATGTGAAACCAATAAGCAGTCTCTGTTAGAGTACTGTAACACAAAGCAGTGTTAAAATTCATAATCATATAACTACTTTCCAGATTATAACACATTTTTATAATTACAGTCATGAGATAGGACCTTTCCCCGTTGGGTAGTTTTACTTACCTTTTTATTGGCATTCTTAGATTTAATTTTCCAGGATCCAGAGATCTGTTTTCTACTAGCATGACTCTAAAGTTCCATTGAAAATAACTCAGTTCTTCAGATTTAGGAAAAGGGAAGTTGACAATTCAGGAGTAAGTATGCCAAAAAACAGATATGTGGTCTACGAGCTATTGAAAGGGAAATTCAGCCTGCTTTACTTTGTTTCTTAAGCAGAATTATACAAAATAATGAGTTGATTCTGATAGTAAATTTATTGTTGAAAATCACTGTGTTGTTTCCAACAAATTGCATTTTCAAAGAATTTATTTCCAATATGAAGTTTTGGTGATGCACTTTTTCCCTTTAAAAAATAAGAGGAATTTTGGGTTGCAGAGAAAAGTATAATGAAATGCCTTTAGAATTCATGACTTACTTCCTGAGCCTGTTGTCACTCAGAGTTGTTTGGAGAGGATGACTCCTCTGGAGCAGGTGTAGGACCACCTTGTTTCGTGAGGACTTTCACCTGACGTAGTTCTTGGGAATTAAACCATGAAGTGACTTTAGCTGGAAGGAAAGGAAAGAATGACCTCAAAAGCCTGCCTGCTTCCTCCTCCACTGAGTCCATGCTATTTTCACACTTCACATAGATGAAGTGATCAATTTTTGTCATCTCTTACTTGTCATCTCAGTTTTCTTGATCTCCTATTGCCATGGAGTGTTAATACACTTGCAAGGATGGACAGAAAAATGCCAGAGGAGCCTTCACCTGCAGAAGAATGGAGTGGTTAAAAGCAAGACAGGCAGATTGAGATAGTTGTTGGAAAAGTATTTCTTGATAGGATGGATCAAGCAGCTCCTGCCTGTATTGAAATCAGGAGCTGAATCAGACCCTGTATGAGCCAGTAATGCCTGACAGCATCCTCCTGTATAATCTATAGTCAGTGTTTCAATTATTAGTTGTATTGCAGATTAGTTTTTAGTGAAGCACTAGCCTTGATCCTTAATCTCTGCACCATGACCCTATGCTGAAACCCAGGAGATTTTTAAAACCTGTTGGGAAGGTATGGGTGGCCACACAAGAGAACAGAAGAGGAGCTCCCAGTGAGCCCTATTCTCAGCTGTACTGGCAGGACTGAGCTTAACTGGAACACTGTGATCCTGCTGCAAAGCACATACCAATTCCACCCAGAAGCTTGTGACAAACTGTGCTTGTCGTTGCTTTCTGACTCAGGAGAGATAAAAATACCTCTGCTGCAGCGGGGAGAGCGGTTGCAGTGCGGCAGCCTGTGCAGGGGGAGGCAGGGAGGGCTGCGCGCCGGCTGTCTGCACAGGCAGGCAAGGAAAGGTCCCCTGGCACCCTGCACCTCAGGAGGGTGGTCAGCCCCAAGGTGTAAACCATGGCTTTCGTCACATCAAGGGTCCGTTTCTGCTGTCTCTGACAAAGACTGTTCACAAATGCTTGGAGAGCACCAGAAGGCAAGGGGCAGAGTGGCCATCGAGGTGAGCCCTCCCGGCTGTCAGTGCTCAGCTGGAGGGAACCGCCTGAGCTGGCTGCCCTGGTGGGCAGCTCCGGGTGGACGGGACATAGCCTGCCCTGCTCCTTTGTGAGCCCCCTGATTCCGGCTCCTGTGGCAGTTAAGTTCAAGGCTTTAATGGCTGTGTGAAATAGTTTGTGTGAGGGCTGGCAGGAGCAGACTGGCCCTGTGTACATTTCATCGTCAGTTGCATCCGTCCAAACTTCAGGTTTCAGTCCAGTGGGAGCCTGTGGTCACTCACCTTCTTTTAGGATCTATAAATTCCTAAAGAGAGGCGTCACTAGCAGTTCGAGGTTCAGGTCTTTGCTGGATGGAGTGCTGCAATGAACTTGGGGTGACATTTGTGTTTACACCCCTACAAGATGTGAGATTGGTGAGCATGTTTTCACAGGAAAAGCACTGCAAAACATAATTTTTAAGGGAAGAGTTGTGCCCATCAGAGGTCACTCTAACCGCTCCTGGCCCTACCTCCTGGTGCACAGGCCG
>VXBB01008389.1:2233633-2244922 GCA_013399915.1 Illadopsis cleaveri
AGGGAGCCCTGGGCAGCGCACCGAGCCGGCGGCAACGCCGGGCACCGCGCCGGGCACGAGGGCCGGCAGCGCGATCTGCTGCTCGCAGCCTTGGGCATGAAACTGGGCGCTCGCAAAGCGTCTGTGACAATCTGGCAACCTCTTAAACTCTTTGCTTATTCGCAGTTGACGTCGCTCGTCCGCAGAGCAACTCTGAAGGAAAATGAACATGTTCCAAAATACGAGAAGGTTCATAATTTCAAGGTAAGATGTTTTCCTACCTAATTTCTTCTTCGGGCACGGGGGCTTTAGCTCATGTTTTGAAATGGGTCTAGTATTGCCAGGAAATCGTACGTGTGCACACTGGGACTTTCTAGGAACTTAAAAGCTGCAAGTAAACCTCCTTGCCGCTTACATCAATTAGACGCGTTTAGAACATGCAGCAGAGGAACTGGGATTTTGTTGTTGGCTGCTCGTGTGCACGCATTTGTTTCGATGCTATTTGCCAAATCCAGTTATCTCTTTTATTTAGAATTAGTTTATACGGAGAGAGATGCTAAAGGTGAGGAAAAGCAGCAAAGTTTTCTTTCAACTCGAATGTAGTCCAGTTTTACTTTCAATGCCAAAAAAATCTCTTTGATCTATAGTTAGATGATTAAATTGATCTTATCTCTGTTTGTTGATTGTAAATAGCTTTGGAGGTAAGAAGTGTGTTCTGCTGCATCTGGATTGAGCAGATGGTCTGCGTTTCCCTTAGTTCTGGCTTTTCTCCTGTGTCAATGAATTGAGTGTTGAAACCAGCAAGACTTATACCATGAGGCTGTTGGTCATGCTGGCATCGGCAACTACCTTGTGTTTTAATAAAATTTGCTTAGTCTTCTATGTAGCCTCTAGTTATTGTTTTAATTGCTTTAAATAACCAATGTTGTTTGGTAAAAGAGATACATGTCTATACAACATATTTGTGTTTTGTGTCTGTCTGTAATGGGTGTCCAGTAAGGACTCAGCAATCCAACCTTTTGGTGGTCAAATACATTTGATGATAAGCAGTCTTAGTTTTAAGACTACGTAAATTGATGTTTTACTGGATTCCTGTAGATGACAGTACAAACTTCATATTTGTAATTTGAAGGCCATATGTTGTCTTTAATGTGAAAAAGAAAAACAAAACAAAAAAACCTACTTTTATTTCTTTTAAGAGAAGGGCAGATTGTTAATATAATACAGGCATCTGATGATATATGCATCCGTTAAATGTCTCCTGTTTTCAGTTTTGATTTCCATCACACACACATGTTGGAATGTGGGAATGTCCACATGCATGCACATATATTAATTTACCTATCCTTCATCTGATTTTATTTAAACCACCTTATGGCTTTTGAATGCAGATAACCACCGAAAGTGGAAACTTTATGTGATTGGAATGTTTTGTTTCATTTAAGTTTTTCCATTAAGCACAAATTTGAAAAACATGTACAAATTGGTATGTAAGAAGTGTTTAATATAAATGCTTGGCATAACATAATTGTGCTGGCTGACAGTTCAATGCAGAGCATTTTTTCACAGGCTCCTGAGGTGTCCTAAATATCTGCAACGTCTTGCAATTTTCATTTGTTCCTTAGAGTCTGAAGATAATTCTTGCAGATGCCAGCAGATCATGGTTTTCCATGTACTACAGTGTATGTAGGATAATAAGTATTTAATTTTGCACGTCTGTGTTCCCTAGTTGCCTTTCTTTAGCAGCCTGAAACACATCTGTTTTGAAAATAATCTGATAACTTGAATTTCATTCATTCAGGTTTGTTTATTTCTTTTCCTTCCGTAAACTCTTTATGGAAAGTTTTGGAGCTGTGATTTTTCCAAAAACAGTCTGTATGTCTGCTCCAAGGTCATAGTCATGGCACAAACTTTCCACACGGATTGTTTTCTTTATAATAATGGTACTGTAATACCTTTATACATATTGTTGCCAGAAAAATACACCTTGAGAAGGAAGTCTATTCTCAAGTCAGTGGAATGGAGTCACCTTTCACAGATAATTTTTGCTATAACAGACTAGAAGGGGACAAGTCTCTTATAGGGTGTGCTGCAACCAACCTTCCCATGGAAGGAATGCTGCTGGCATTCATGAACGCTAAATGTAGCCACTCTTCCATCAGAATAAAAAGTAAAAACATAAGCTCTTAGTGAGTACTATGTTATGGCTCTAAAATGAATGGCCATCATTAGCTCATGTGCTTTTCTCCTTTCTCATTTCTTTGCATCTGTCAAACCTTTTTCTTCCCATGTATAGATGTCATCATTTAAAATGTCTGCATGAGTCTGCTAGGTTGCCTGCCAAGTAGCATATCTGCCACCCGTGTGGGGAGGAAGGAAATGTCAGGCCCAGAGTCTTCAACCTAGACTTTTTAAACAAACAACTCAGAAATGAAATAAATTTATCCAGTTCAGCTAATCAACAGTGACTGCTGTCCCCAGGGGCTCCACAGCAAACAGGAGGGTGTTTGCTGCTTTGTACCTCTGCAGCTAATCCGCTTTTTGTGCTGCAGGCACAAGGCACCAGATAGGGACCCCTAACCCTCTCCCAGCTGCTTCTTTGATCACTCACGTCACTGCTCACAGAAATGAAGGGGTCTCAAAAATCCTTTTATACTGGAAGTGCTGCAGCATTGTAGCAGAGAGGGGAGAAATGGAGAGCTGCAAATGCACACAAGCAGCAGTGTTTTCTTGGAGAAGGGAAGGTGACAGCTGCAGCCACTCCAGAGGCAGACTGGGGTTAGCAAACATCCCAGAGGCTTGACCACAGGCTAGGGAACCTCAGTTCTCCCTCCTCCCCTGCACCTCCTGTCTCTGTGGGGTGGATGGGGACACAGGTGCAGTTTGAATGCTCAGACTCTGTTGCCTGCAGCAATGCTCAGGTAGAGGAACAGGGTGTCAGAGGAGCAGTGTAGTGAATCGTCATTACTGGAGTGCAGTGCCTAGGGGAGGGGTGAACATGAAAGCTACTTTTAAATCATCAAGAGGTCTCCTGAATAAATCCATTGACCTATGTTTTGCTCCAAGGGTTGTTTGAAAGAAGAATGTAAAGACAGTTTTACTAGGAGTGCTGACATGGCAGGGTTTTTGAGAGAGTTTGATCTTACTTAAATCTCCTGGAATGTGAGTTGTCTCCTGCCTGAAGGGAACAGGCTGGGTAGCCAGGGTGACAGGGATCTCTGCAAGCAGAGCTGGTCGGTAATGATCTCCAACTCTGTAATATTGTCCTGGATGGAGAAGTCTGGTCTCTTATGAGCACATCTCAAATGCAAATATAGAGTGCCTGAATTCTCTTAAATTAATCTCCATAAGTAAAGAAAGGGATGATTATTTATAAATGTCAGTTCTGACTGAGTTTTAAATGCATGTCCTTCAGGATGAAAGCTAGATGTGAAAAGTATTCTACTTTTAAGCATATTTTTGGCTTTTCAAATTTATATTAAAAAAATAATATTACTTTGTTCTTCTCTATAAATCTAATATAAAAGACCCATTTTCTAATAATTCAAATACATCAGATTGAAGAGGATTACGTTGTTTGATACAGTCGTTTATTTAGCTCTAATTGAATAATGGAATTTGATGTGAGTGTGACTTGATTGGGTCTGTCTTTTTGCATATTTGGATTACTTTTGCTTTCCCTCCATTTACTGTGCTTTTCTGACATCCAGCACACTGCATGAAATCTCTTGTAAAATGAATCATTAGGCCAAATGAGGACAGTCACTTCACCATCCTCAAAATTTCAGTGCCCCCTTTTCTCACAGAAAGGCTTTGTCTTTCTTTCAGTTCACTTAACCATTATGGGGAATAAATCTCCCAACAGTCTGGTACAGACATATCAATATGGACAGGGGTGCATGTGTGTGATGGATATCAAGCTGATTCTTCTACCCAGTGTGGATGAACAAGAGCATCTCCTGTTTGGAAGCTCTGGGAGACCTGTGCTCTTTGAAGTGCTGATAAGGAGCATAGCTGAAGCCAGTGGGGTTATTTTCTTACAAAAAGGACTTAATCTTAGGGGAAGGTTCTGTAACAGAAGAGTTACAAAGTTCTGTAGCTTCATAGAAGTGGACAGAACAGATTCATATCTAATCTTTCCCGTAAATTTATTCTACCCTTGGATCCTACCCATAAGAATGCTTTTTACTGTCCCTTACAATTCTCATAGTTGCTTATATTGTCCCCAAAAGGCAATAACTATGATAGCTTGTAAATTAAAATAAAATTTCTTACCTAGCTGATATTTAACCTATCCAATAAGCTTAAGTGTAGGAAGCAGCTGGGCACTTCTGGGCAGTCAGATGAAGGAGGAACTTAAGGCAATAGAGGAACTGCAAATCTGAGGAGAAAAGAGGCCTGTGGCAAGGTGCCATGTGGATGGAAAATGAGAGGAGCACCAGGGGAAGGCCTGGATTGGAAGGTGTGAAGTGGGCTCTAGGCCAAAAGACTTAGACAGCAGGGTAATCCAAGTTGAGTTTAAGGTTTTCTCCATCTTCTCTCTCTGGTGACGTAGTTTATTAGGGTAGTGAACACATAGGATTCCCCTTGCTCAGTCCTCTGCACTTTCCCGTTCTTCATCTCCTCATCTCTCCATTTCTGCTCTACACCCCATAGTTTTTTGCTGATAAAAAAGGTACATCTAATAAGGTACATGCTGATAAAAAGGTACATCTACCTTCTGCCCTGAGTCCACCCTATCTGACATGGAATATCTTCTGCATCTCCTCACCACCTGGTGCTGTGCTTTGGACTTGGGCACTGACCTCACTCCTTCTCCTGCTGTTTTCATGGGGCTGGGGAAAGAAATAAAACTATGCTTGAAAATGTTCATGATAAGGAGGGCAGTGGTGGAAGAGGAGCTGGGATTTATGGGATGATATCTTAAAAGGAAGAGGAAGGAAAATCTGAGATTAATAGCAAGAAGTCTCCTGGGTTGCAAAATTTGTTAGTCAGTGCAATAACCTCTTCATCACTTGGCAAATTTAAAATAAGCCTGGACAAAACACCTTAAAGGTCTTCACTCCCCTCCAGCTTTTGTGACTCATGGGCCCTGGGGAAGTTTTAGCTCCCTTGGCTGGTTACAGGTATTCCTTCAGATATCTCTGGCTCTTGATGACTTGAGCCAGCAGAACACCCTGCAGGCGTTTTCTAACTGCCTATAGTCCAAGGCACAAACCCACTCTTCTGCCTAGATTAGTGCCATGGTGCTTCACTGAAGCAAGAAGGTGTCTGTGCCTGTCAGGGCTGGACTGAATTCTGTGCTTCCATGCATCATTTTCCCCAGGATATTTTCTTGTTTCTCTCTTGCACTCTGCAAAACAGATCTATCTCCAGAAGACTGATTTTTTGCTATCTCTTTGTGCAGTGCTGGGTACTCTCATGCTGTTTCCTAGTCACTATCTTACTAGTACTGACGGCACAGTCAATTAATTGTAATAAATAACAGTTGCAAGGCAGCTTGCTAAATCAGTTAACATTAACAACATAATTCCCTTTCAAGCCACTTCTTCCAGAGAAATGTTTTTCCTTGGTTGCTTAAACTAAGTCAGCCAAGGTGCTGATGGGCCTTGTTTGTTGAGATTCCTCATCCCCCCCCTCGACTGAAGCAATATCCTGGCTTTCTCTTTGAGGATGACCCACTTGAAAGGCCAAATGGGGAGCTGCAGAGCAGAGACAACATGCTTTTCCAGGAGTAACTGGAGGAAGAATATAACCTTAAATATGCACAAAGAGTGAAGGCTCAGGTGAGGACCAGTCCCTGGAAAGACTTTGCTAATATAGACACACTCAAGCATCGCTTTAGTGAGGAGACTGCTGATATTAGTAACAGTTACTGTGCCAATGAAATTTGTATCACATGTTGGAAACAAATAAACCCCCCTGGCCCAGATATTTTCTGGAGTAATTGCATCTGTGGTGGGTGCTTTGCTAGTGTAAGAAGTCATAGCAAATTACTTCCATGCCACATCTTATTCTAGAGAGCTTCTCAGTAGAGCCATGGCTAAACATTGGGAAACTGGGAGATGGAAAATGCAGAAGTGCTGCAAAAAGGCCAGAAACTATAACAAACTCTTACTATATTAAGCAGAGCCATTTTTCTGTGGCTTCTGACATGAACTCATTTCTATTTCTGATGTTCTGAAAACTGGGGCAGATGGTGATTTGGGGTAAATTGATCTAGTTCCACTTAAAAGAGGATGCTGTATTTTTTGGTAGGAACAGAACTGACACTGGTCATTTTTTTTGAAATATCTTTAATTGAGCCCTGCACTAATATGAGTATTCCAAGAGAGAGCTGGGTGCCTTTAGCATAGTCCCTGAGGAGAGTCAGTGTGTGTTCCCACAGAGAAGAAAACCTCAGGAAATTTAATGTTTCTATTAGACTCCTAGAACTTGAGGGGAAAAAATGGTTTCAAAGGCAGAGAAAATACCTGGAGAACATAAGCAGAAAAAAACTTCCACAAAACTTCTGGGGTGACCTCATCTGCTCTGTGTTGTTCCTTCTGAAACTCATAGTTACATTGTAAAACAGTTCAATCCGGAAAAGCTTTTAGGCATTGATGGATTTTAGTCTCCTAGAGTATTTATTTAATGTTACTTGCACTTTTTTACTTTTTTGAGGAAAGCCAGAGCTTTTCCAAAGCAGATTCCAAATAGCACAATATTACTTAAACCTTTCTGGTTTCCTAGTGCTAGTCCCTAAATTCAGGCTTTGCCACTGTTCAAAAAAATGAGAGAGAGAGAGAGAGAGAGAGAGAGAGAGAGAGAGAGTCTTTTTTCTAAATCCTTGATTTATTTAGGCTGTAATTTCTTCCCCCATATTTTTATTAGTTCCCATGTGTGGATCCTGTGAGTTTGCCTTGTGCACAGCCCAAAGCCAGACGAGCTAATTTCTCTGGTAAGGCTAGGAAGCACTCCTTTGGGGAGGACTGGGACTTTGCCTCTAGAAGCTTCTAGTGCATGTTATGCTCTCTTGTCATCAACAGCTTTCCCTCCAAATTAGCCTTAGGATCATGACAAAAGCATTTATTTAGGAATCTCTCGGGTTTATATTCTATTTACATGTAAGGTATGTATGTATTTACAATTTTAATTCTAAGGATTTTATTCAATTTTCACTTCTAGTGTCAGAATTTTTTGTATGGAGGCATGTATCCAGTAAGTTGGACCTGCAATAAAATGCAAAATGTTCCCATTTCCAGATATCAATGTAATGAAAATCTGCTATTCCATCCTGAAAGAAAGGTGGCCATTTTCACTCAATTTACAAGCAAAAAAGCCAACAACCTGCAATTCTCATTTTTCGCTTTGGCTCTCATAGAGCACAAACTAACCTCAATTTCCAGCTGTTCCCATCTCTGCTGACACAGGCAGTGCAAACCAGAGAGTAAACAAGATCTGACAGCGCTTCTGGCTCCAAGTGGGTGAGGACATGGAAGGAGCTTGTCCTGCTCCACATTCTCAGTGCCCCCACTGGCAATAGCGATGCTATTTATACCCCACGCTCTGGGCGAGGCAGCGCTCTGACAGCATCTCTCCTCTCCAGAACTGCTGCACATAGGCACTGGGGAGGTCCCAGGCTGGCTCCCCATGGTTAACACCAGCTGGGCTAAGCAGAGTCAGCTGTAGTTCTGGAGAAGGTCTGTTCTACTGGTCTCAGTTACATTCATTTCTGTTACACCTTCACATGAAAGCAATTATCTTGCAGATACCACTCTGCCGTGTGGGTTGTCATGGCAGTCTTCTTGCTTCTCAGATTACTTGTCAGCAGCAATATTTTCCTCACAGGAGAATTCCATGTGCTGGAATACTTGAAGTGCTTTGAAACCCTTGCTTTAGAGGCACTATCTAATCATTATAATATGTACAAGGATAAATTGAAGAATTACCCAAACTGATGGTTGAGTTTCTCACTCGTATCTCTTCTTTACTCTTCATGTCCAGGCAATCTCTGTCTGGACCAGAGATGGATGAAAAGAGCATGCTTACTGGATGCCAGCATGGCTTTGCTCAGTGCCTGATAAAATCAACTGTGACAGGGGAAACAGACATTGATAATACAGGCTGAGTTCATCGTTTTAATTGAGAGTTACAATGTCTCCCGTATTCAATTAAAAGCTTGGTAAAGGCCCACTAGGCAGAATTCAGCTGATGAAATTGCAAATCAGTTAGGACCACTGAGCTGACAGTCTCCATCAGCAGTGTCTCATCATCCTGGGGAATTTGTTTGAAGGACAGTATAGCCAGCAGACCTGAACCTTTGAAGCACCATGTGGTGCACATGCTGGGGCTGTGTCATCTGTTCAGTCCCTGGTGGACTTAGTCTCCTCTCTGAGCACTGACAAGGCTTCTGCCTGAACTGTAAGGCTCTGGTAGCCCAAGAGCATAGACCAGCAGTATTTTTTCCCATCCTTTTTCAAGGTGAAGTATCCCATCCCACAACAGATGGTAATGCCTGGATTTTCCAGACCATGTTGCTCTGACCAGCAGTTCGGTGTGGAGGGCTGTGGAAGAGGCTCTGTAGGTAGCAGAGTCTGATTGAACAACCTTTCAGTGGGACCATGGCAGCAGCCTCTCAACAAAGGAAGCCTTTTTTATATACTGTCCCAAACACTTCTGTTTTATGTGCTCAATTTTGGTTTTCTGTAACCATAGTTTCAAATCCAGCCCTGTTTTCTTCCCATCAGTGGCTTTGCTAAAGCTCTGTTGATCCACCATCTTCCCTCATATCACGTTTACACAACACTTCACTGATATTTTCTCATTCTCTTCCCCCCTGCCTTGACAGGTGATAAAATGTAAGTCTCCCAGTTAAGAATACAAATTATCTGCTGGCTTATTCCTGGTCTTCAGGTAGCAATCAAGGGTAGCTGAATAACTG
The DNA here is from genome assembly GCA_013399915.1 of Illadopsis cleaveri. Classification (NCBI taxonomy): domain Eukaryota; kingdom Metazoa; phylum Chordata; class Aves; order Passeriformes; family Timaliidae; genus Illadopsis; species Illadopsis cleaveri. The sequence continues at coordinate 2,242,536 of VXBB01008389.1, forward strand.
CCTTGGAAAGACCAAAAGCATAAAAAATTAGTGGAGTAACAAGATGCACGGGTAACTAACTTCAACAGTGACCTTTATAGAGCCTGAGAAATAATGGGGAGAGATCTGCTTGAGGAGTTCACAGCTTGTGGTGTAATCTGGTCAGAGTCATTGGGTCATTTTTAATTTGGTTCTTCTAAAATTTTGTCTTTTCTAAAAAAATTTTAATTCAATGCAAAACAAAAATAAGTGAAATTTTCCAATACTCATAGTTGTTGATCACAAGAATTAAGCTAATTTTCCTTGGTATAAGAAAATACCTTTTAAGCCTGAGCAAAAAACTTCCACATAGTTCACAGTAGTTATTTTAAATATTATGTTTATTATACCTTGTTGATAGTGCAGGAGTGTTCAAAATAGAAATGCCTAGGGTGTAAACCTAACATAAGGCCTTCCTCTTACCTCAGACTTGCAGGACAGCTTAGTAATAGTATTTTACATAGTTTCTGAAGCAGTAACCTTTTTCCTTTGAAATTTTGTAGACTTTTCTTTTACACTGATCTTCTTCTCCCGAAATTTTACAAATTAAGATTAAAACCAGTTTAATTTGTTCTCCCACTCACTCATTTTCCTGATTCTTTTAAAAAATTACTCCCATTTGGAAAAAGAGAAAAGAAGATTTTTGGAAAGATCAGGAGATGTAAAGCCACAGTTAGCAACTCTGCTCTCACATTTTATAAGAACAGTAAAATCTGCATATGGCAGATGCTCTTTTTTACAAGGGGAAAGAAACCCCTTGTAATTTAAGTCAGGATCTCTGGGACTCTGCTGGGTGTGTTTTCAGAAGTTTTTCTGGAAAGCATCTTTAAGTTTTGAAAACAGACAAGTTGCTTGGCTAGTTTTTAGAATGGGGAATTAAATATAAACATCAGAATGCTGTATTAAACAGTGTCGTGTGATAAATACAGTATTGTTTGCAGGTGCTGGTTCTTGAACTAGCCAAGGGATGCTAAGGTGTTTCTTTTCAGCTGCCAGACCCCACCCATCCTCTAACTGGAATTAGAGGCTGTTCTGACCTACCTCAGAAGACCAATTTTTCCGTATTTTCTGGCATCACTCACTGTGTCTGATTTAATTCCCAGAGAAGGATGTGTGTTCAGCCCAGTGCAGGGTTAGGTGTCCAGTTCCACTCCACGGAAGTGGGAGTATTGATGCTCTGACACTGCTGAGCTCTGGGAAAAGACAGCACTGCTCAGAAAGCCCTCAGGAACAGAGGCTTCAGAGCTGATCTTGAAGGGTTGCATACACCAGGGCTGCAAGGATATTGTGACCTCTGGGCCTCCTGTTTAATATTGCCAGAGAACTTCCCATCTCATATAAAGATGCAAGACAGAGCATCATGGCGCACAGGAAAACCTACCCATGCCTTTTAATATCTTTTGAGTTTGCAATCAGAATAATGGATAAGAAATAGTAATTTGGATGGGACAGCATAAAGCGGAGCAGGCTCTGAGTAAATCCAGCTGATGGTATGGAAAGGCATTTCAGTATTTGGATGAAGCCTGGCTGCACAGGATGAGACAGCAGTGCTAATGCTGCTGAGACAGTGGTTCTGAAGGGCAAAGTCAGTCCTGGTGTTGTGAGGGGTGACCAGCACATGCAGTGTTGGTAGGGAAGAGGAGAGTCCACCTTGTCCTTGTCATTTTTAGGTTGATGATGAATCATGTAAACTCTTCTGAGGAACAGGCTGAGAGCCAAGGTGATATCACGGGAACTGACTGTGGTAGAATCTGGGTGAATTACAGTTACTTACATGTAAGAGAAACTGAGCTCATTAAAGAAGTTCGTAATATTAAAGTGGAGGCAAAAGGTTGGAGTGGCAGATTTGGGATGTGATAGACCCTGCAGAAGAGTTTCTAAGGAGAATCAGGAGGAGATGGAAACATGCAGACTGTGGTGGGGAGCAAGATACCAAGAAGGAAGAATGTTCACTGCTAAAACAGCCAGCTAGAGATCAGACATCTGAGGTTTAGTGAGTATCAGCACGGGGGATGGCTCTGGAGAAGCCAAGTTGGGACTCCAGCACCTAAGGAAGTGTTAGAAGTGCTTCAGCAAATAGCACATTCAGTGATTTATGTTTGATGAATTGAAATCAGCAACCACAGAGGAACAAGGTAGGATAGTATAATTCTTTTTATTTAGAAGGAAGTAATAATGTGTCAGTCAGCATTTTAAAGAACAAAACAAGATTCCCCTCCTTTGTGCAGAGATACTAAAACCAAAACAACTTACAAAACTGAAAAATACTATGAAAAGAAATTCTTTATTTTCCAGACTTTTGAAATGTCAATTTTGTTTCAATTTTTCTCGACAGGATTTTTGAGAAACATTTTAAAGAAGTATGTTTC